>PITA01006903.1:0-67349 GCA_004023965.1 Spilogale gracilis | reverse complement strand
AGCTTCTTTACAGCAAAGTAAACAGTCAACAAAACAAAGAGGCAACCCACAGAATGGGAGAAGATATTTGCAAATGACACTACAGACAAAGGGCTGATATCCAAGATCTATAAAGAACTACTCAAACTCAACACCCAAAAAGAAGATGAACACATCAAAAAATGGGCAGGAGACATGAAGAGGCACTTCTCCATAGATTTTATTTATTTTTAAGTAATCTCCACACCCAGTGTGGGGCTCGAACTCACAACCCCACGATCAAGAGTCACATTCTTTAGCAACCAACGCAGCCAGGCATCTTCGTAATTGAGCTTTCTGTTGAGATAATTATAGATTCACATTTAATCACAAGAAATAATACATTTTGTGCAGTTTCCCCACCGATCAAATTTTGTAGAAACTTAATACATTATTACAACTAGAATATTAACATTGATACAATCCACCTATCTTATTCAGATTTCCCCAGTCTTACTTGTACTTATTTAAGTACATGTCAGTTCTATATAAATTCGATCTCTTGTTCTAAGACCACAAGTTCTAAAATCAGAAGAATCTCATGTGTCCCCCTTTTATAGACACACATTGCCTTCCTCCCATCCAACCTCATCCCCTACTTGATTTCTCAAAAGTGTTTTTATTTGGAAATAATTTCGAATGTACAGAAATGTTCCAGTACACCCTGTACCCAGATTCACTGATATTAATATTTTGTGCTAGGGTCTGTGGTCAAAAGACCAAGGCTGATACAAAAGTGAAGGTCAAGCAGAGTTTTATTTTGCGGCAAGCATCGAGAACCACACTGACCGTTCAGAGCCCTGGATGGTCAGGACCCTGTCTATGGAGAGAAGGACCACGCCTTGTCTCTCAGGCTAGCTTTTATAGGGCAAACCTGCAAGTCACAAGCTGACTAGTGTTAATTTGCATCTCCATTGCTCAGGATCCAGGAGGTTAAGGGCATTTCCGTGCTCCCACCTAGTCCTAAGTGTTGATTAATTTATATCCCCATTGTTCAGGATCTGGTTGGTTGAGTCAGCTCTTGTTTGAACATTAACAACAAGATGGCGGGCTTCGGCAAAACGGAGTTGCTCTGGCTAAATAGGTCCTTACATTTTGCCCATTTACTTTTTTTGTTTTTCCTATGGACATGTTTTCTGAGTCCCTTGAAATTAAGTAGCACACAACCTTCCTGCACAATACTTCAGTGCATATGTCTAAGAATAGGGATATTCTCCTACATGACCATGGTACCGAGTTATTGACAGCAGCAAATTTAACATTGATCCAATACTTTCATCTACTATGAGGATTCCAACTCTGTCTGCTGAAATATCCTTTCTAGCATTTTCCCTCCTCCAGTACAGAATTCAGGCTATGACAGGGTGTCACATTACATTGTCATGACTTTTTAGCAGCCTTAAATTTGGAATATTTAACCTTCTTTTGTCCTCTTTTTTAAATGTACATATAGTATTTTTTTATTGTTGTGTTTGTCACCATACAGTACATCATTAGTTTTTGATGCAGTGTTCCCTGATTCATTGTTTATGTATGACACCCAGAGCTCCATGCAATCGGTGCCCTCCTTAAGACTCATCACCAGGGTTTCCCATCCTCCCTACCCCACTCCCTTCTAAACCTTCCATTTGTTTTCCAGAGTCCATAGTCTCTCATGGTTCATCTCCCTCTCTTGATTTCTGCCCTCTTCATTTTCCCCTTTCTTCTCCTAATGTCCTCCATGCTGTTCCTTATGTTCCACAAATAAGTGAAACCATATGACGGTTGACTTTCTCTGCTTCACTTATTTCACTCAGCATAATCTTGTCCGGTCCCATCCAAGTTGATGCAAAAGTTGGGTATTCATCCTTTCTGATGCTGAGTAATGTTCCACTACATCTTTATCCATTTGTCTGTTGAAGGGCCATATCTGCTCTTTCCACAGTTGGGCGCTTGTGGCCATTGCTGCGATGAACATTGATAGCAAAGGGCGGGCCCAGGGCGGCGGCTCTAGGGCAGACAGGGCGCGCGTCCCCGAGCCTCCCGCGCGCACAGCGGGGCGAGCATCCTGGAGGGCGGCCCGTAGGTGGCGGCGCCGGCCGGCGGGCGAGCAGGGCGGTGGAAGGGGAGGGGAGGCGCGCGTCGGGCGGTGGAAGTTCCAGCCGCCAGCCGCGGGGGAGCCTTGGCGAGAGGCCGCGCCGCGGCGCCCGCAACACTGCCCGCGTCTGCAGCCCACCCCGCCGCCGTCTCCGCGCTCCCCGGGCCCGTGACCCCCGCGCGCCGCGGGAAAGAGTGCCGGGCGGCTGGAGCACCCCGACCACCCCCGCGTCCCCGAACCGCGGACCCCGAGCCGACCCGCGCCAAGTCGGAGGCCCGCAGCAGGAGGAGGGGGCGCGGGAGCCGAACCCCGCCGCGTGCACCCCGGTGCCGCCCGGCCGGCCGCTGCGGAGGGAACCAGGGGCCCAGCCGAGGACAACGAAGAGGAGGCGGCCCGCAGAACCAGCGCCGCGACAGCCCCGCGCGGGAGGCCCCGGGACCGCGCCTGCCACGCGCCGCGCTCCGTGCGCCTCCGGCGGGTGAGATCTGGGTCCGCGCATCGGGCCCCGGGGGGCTGGGGTGGGCGGTGGGAAGGGACACCCCACGGAGGATGGGCGCGTGCCGTGGTGGCTACGGGAGGAGCCCGGCTCCCGGACCCCGAGGAGCGGTACCCCCCTGCATTGACCTGAGGGAGACCCTCGCGGGGCCCCAGAATGTGCCCATCGCACCGCGTGGCCTGGCACTCCCGGATGGCAGTGAGGCGACCTTCCAAGAGCCCGGAGCTGAGCCTGGCCGGAGTGAGCAGCACCCCGGTTCCCATTCACCATCATCTGAGTGTGTCTGGGACCAACGGGTGCCTTTTAGGAACCTTCCTTTCAGTTCTGAGAGGTAACAAGTTTACTTTTGTCACTTTTTTGACATGGTTTTTTTTTTTTTTTTTTTAAGATTTTATTTATTTGACAGAGAGAAACACAGCCGGAGAGGGAACACAAGCAGGGGGAGTGAGAGAGGGAGAAGAGCAGGCTTCCCGCCGAGCAGGGAGCCCGATGTGGGACTCGATCCCGGATCTCCAGGATCATGACCTGAGCAGAAGGCAGTCGCTTAACCAACTGAGCCACCCAGGCGCCCCTTGACATGGGTTTTTAAAGCCTGTTCGAATATCCAAGGTCAGCCTCTTGCAGGTAAAAACAAATGTGATGGATGTAGTTTCTTCTTTTGTAAAGTTGTGTTTAGGGAAGCCCAAGTCAAAAGCCCAGGCTCCTGGGTGGCTCAGAGGGTTAAAGCCTCCGTCTTCAGCTCAGGTCATGATCTCAGGGTCCTGGGATAAGGTCCCACATCTGGCTCTCTGCTCAGCGGGGAGCCCGCTTCCTCCTCTCTCTCTGCCTGCCTCTCTGCCTACTTGTGATCTCTCTGTCAAATAAATAAATAAAATCTTTAAAAAGAAAAAAGTGAAGGACAGAAAAAGCTAAGCCACTGCACCAACCCAATTCAGTAGTTACCTAAAACAGCTACATTCATTTCAGATAAAGCTGACTTCAGAACCAGGGAATATTCAGGGATAAAGAGTGGCATACCCAGCAGGAGCCCAACGTGGGGCTTGAACTCGTAACCCTGAGATCAAGAGCTGAGCTGAGATGGAGAATTGAGTGCTTAACTAACTGAGCCACCCAGGTGCCCCTCGTTGCATCTTTAAATATTGTTCAGTGAGGGCGGTAAAAGATACAGATATCGGTTTAATTCTGTGGATGAACAGTAACAGAAATAGAAGGTATGTGACTTCCAAGCCAATTCAAGAAACGGGGTCGAAATTTAGGGGAGGAGGGGGAGTACGCCAGAGGAGGGGGAGTACGCCAGAGGAGGGGGAATACGCCAGAGGCCAGCAAGTGGAAAACAGAGATGACAGAAGTCTAATCATAGGGTAATGAAACGCAGTGCATAAATGGTTTGCACTGATGTATGGAGAGACTCAGATTAAAAAAGTTGTCATCTACTTACACGTGACACAGAAGTAAAATAAAAATGACACAGTGACATTGAAAATGAAAGGATAGAAGATTGCTGACAAAATGAAAGTATGAAAAACAATCTGAGGAAGAAGGTATTAAAAGAGAGACATTTGTATTGGAAAAAATGCTAATCCACGTGAAGGCCTAATTACAATTGATCTTATGTCTGATAATGATATTAATGATATTAATCATTTTAATATATGTGAAGCAAAAACCTGACAGAAATTAACAAATCTATACTTTAACAGAGTTTTAACACAACTCTCCCAAAATCAAATAGTCAAAAATATATGGTACAAAGAATTTAAATAATTTAAATAACTATTTGAGTAACTTAGTAGGATTGATAAAACTATAATCAGGATTAACTATTACCAAAATTAATAGACTGTTATTCCTTGCAAACCAATTATATAATTTTTAAAGAAATATTTATTTGACAGAGAGAGAGAGAGAGAGAGAGAGAGAGAGAACACAAGCAGGGGGAGAAACAAGCAGAAGGAGAAGTTGGCTTCCCACTGAGTTAGGAGCCTGATGTGGGTCTCAATCCCAGGGCCCTGGGAACATGACGTGAGCCAAAGGCATACGCTTAATTGACTGAGCCACCCAGACACCCTTATTTTATACAGAAGTACAGAATGAGGTCCTTTCCAAAAATGGTCTTGAGGGCCTTGTAACACTCAGGTATCTGAGTAAGACTGTGGTCAGGGCTGGTGATCTTCAAGACATCTATTTGAAGGAGTGGCAAGAACTTACATTTAAAAGACATTGCAGTGTTTATCCATTAAAGCATCTAAGCATCTATTGTTTTTCTGAGACTAACTTTACCTACTGAGGTAGAGTGCTATTATGAGAGAACCTGTCTGCATGATCATCTGCATAAATAATCCATTAGGGACACCAGGCCAGCTAGGTCGGTAGAGCACGCGCGACTCTTGATCTCAGGGTTGTAAAACAAGTCCCACATTGGGCATAGAGATTACTTTTCAAAAAGTCAATAAAAATCTAAGAAAACCAACTAAAAAAATCTCTTAGAACTAGTAAGATGGTCAGCTGTGTGGACACATACAAAAATTCATAGCCCTTTTATATCTATTAGTATCCAATTTTAAAAGGTTCTAGTTCAAAATTACTGGGAAAAACTGAAATATATACACGTTCTGAAAAGCAAAAGACTGGAGTACTGCAAAGATGTGGCAGGCCCCAACCTCCAACAGATCTATAAATGTAATGCAATCCTAAAATCACAATAGTACTTAAGTAACTCGACAAGCAAATTCTAAAATCTATCTAAAAGTGAGGGGCATCTGGGTGGCTCAGTGGGTTGAGCTTCCAACTCTTGGTTTCGGCTCAGGTCATCTCATGGGTCATGGGACTGAGCCCTGCAGTGGCTCCATGCTCAACAGGGAGTCAGCTTGAGATTCTTTATCTTTGCCCTTCACCCCACTCACATGCAGGCTCTCCCTCTCTAAAATGAATGGATAAATCTTAAAAAAAGATAAAATTTTGGGCACCTGGGTGGCTCAGTGGGTTAAAGCCTCTGCCTTCGGCTCAGGTCATGATCTCAGGGTCCTGGGGTCGAGGCCCGCCTTGGGCTCTCTGCTCAGCGGGGAGCCTGCTTCCTCCTCTCTGCCTACTTGTGATCTCTCCCTCTGTCAAATAAATCAATAAAATCTTTAAAAAAAAAAAAAGATAAAATTTTATCTGAAAGTGATACCAAAAATGTGTATGGTTAATAAAGGAAAAAAATTTAAGATAACTCTAAGGAAGAACCTGCCTTAACAGCTAAATAGTACAACAGAGTTCAACAAGCCTTGAGTGACTTTCTGACAGCAGAACTACAGATTGAGCCTCTAAACCCACTGCTTTTTCCTCCTCATGCGAAGGTTATCAATCCCTCCTCTTCTCTAAGTTCCATTCCGTCCTTTCCTCAAAAACTGAGTTTCTTCCCTCCAGTTAGCTGCTTTTCCAGAAGCATCCAAAAATGCCTATCACTCCCAACTTTACAAAACCCAAACCCATGTAACACCCTTCTCCCCCTCACCCTGACAACAACCAAAACACATTGTGGCTTCCATGTCACCTCCTGGTTTCCCACCTGATTACCCCTCCCCAATCTTTCTCTGTTCATGTCTATCCCTGGGTAATCTTGAGTGACTGCTCACACACGCATGAACCCCAAATCTGTCTTTAAGAGCTGTGTCACAACTGTCCCAGATACTGCTATGAACCAGTCACTGGGCTATCCAATCAATTACTTCCTTACTCAGTGAAGCACACCACATAGGAGGAAACCAGGCTTGAAGTTAAGACTATGTCTAGACCACACAGCATTTAAACAGCATAGCCAGGACCCGAATGCAGGTTGCCAGCATGTTAGAAGACTACCTGATTAAGTCTGTGTGGTGCCTCAAAACTCATATCCCTGAGTAACCTTGCTCCAACTCTCTTCTTCCACAATAAGCTAAAAGTACAAACCAGAAACTCAGCGCACTTGGCTTTCTTGCTTTCCTTCCAGCCCAATCCATGAAGGCCACTAAGTGCTGGCACTATCACCTCTTGGTTTGGACCAACAGGGTGAGGAACTCTGCCAAACCCTGTACCACCACTGGACGCCCCCAGCATGGTTCCCTTAAGATTCAACCCAACAGCATGACCTAAATCTGCGGGATCACTGTTTGGAAATCCTCAACAGCTTGTTGCGCTCATGAATCTACCACCACCTTGTTGTCTCTCTAGCCACTCCACATTCCCAACCTTCACACCAGCCTTCTTGCAGCTTGTAGCTCAAGAACCCCATTTACCTAGACACCTGCCTACATTTCCCCTATCTATGAGGCATCAGTTGCCTATTAGGTCACCACCAAGCAAAATAAGTCTTGTCCTGATGAAACCCAGTGACGCTCGGAAGCCAGCTTTTGGTTCGAAATAATAGGAAAGAGTAAGAAACTTTAATGATCATACCACAATGTATTTTACTTGTCTTCTTGGTTTCCTACAGTGTATTTTATAAAAAAAAATTTACTAAACTCTTAAGCATCAAAAGCTACAGGGATTTTATTTACAGGAAATATATTTTACAGGAAATATATTTGTACAAGGAGAAAAACTCACCGAGTGCTCTAAACGATCCATTTTCCGTGAACACACTAGTTATGACTGTGATGGCTCTCTACTCAGTCTGGACAGACTGGGGTTAAAGAACTGATTCTCTAACGGTGACATTAGCAATCCTATCAATCTGCTCCCTCCCTCCAACCCTAGCAATAGACTCTGTCACAGATCAATCACACTCACCAGCATGTCAAAAAGAGCCTTTATTACTCATCTTTAAAAGCCTGTTATGATTTTTATGCTTTCTTGCCAGATGCTTTTGGTGCAGGCGCTTTCTGGGCTGGAGTTTTCTGACCCTTCTGAGCCTTTGGAGGTGCTGCCTTCTGGCCTGCAGCTTTCGGGACAGGAGCCTTCTGCGCCGGGGCCTTCTTGCCGGCAGCAGCCGTCTTCTTGGCCGGAGCCTCTGCGGCGGCTGCACCCTTAGCAGCAGGTGCTTTCTTAGGAGAGGCTTTCAGGAGAGCGGCTTTCTGCAGCTTCCTGACTTCAAGCTTGATTATTCTGTTCCTCTGAAAAATGTCAATATAAGTCATTTACTGTGTATGCACACAAAAAAACTATTTTGCTGTTCATCCTGTATGTACAGAATGCACATGCAAGAAAACAAACCTTATGTCTAAAACCCCTATGAATTCAACTGTCGTCTACCAAGCTTGGGCAAACAGAATTAGAAGTTTAGGGCAGAAATATAAAAATCTTGTAATAATTTAAAAACTTACCATTTTCTTAGCCTTCATGACTTTATAACGATCAAAATCTGTCATCTTGGCTTTCTGTTACAAATAAAGTAAATAAATAATTGCTCATACCACTTACCATCCCCCCAAAAAGAAAAGGTCACAATTCAAATGTCCCTAAGCCATTACCCTTTCTCTGGCTTCAATCTTCTTGGCCCATCTCGTGGCTGCCCATTTTGTATTGATATCTGCCTTCTGCCAGGCTTGTCGGACATACTTCTGGCGAGCACTGGGAAAAGAGGCAAGATCAGATTAAGGTATCAGCTTTGAAACCACATAGATCCAAAGATGGCTTTAAGCCCTCTGAAAGCACAATTTATATCCCTTAAGAAGCACCAGCAAAACGATGCTGAAAGCACCCTTCCCATTCATTATACTTCCAGCTCTAGGATGACACGATACATCATGAATCTCTTGGCACAGTGTTTTACTTAGTTGAATGTTGTTCTCTAAACCAGGAATAACATATAATCCCAAACATGATTTTATTATTTGAGAGGATAACACAGGAGAAGCAGAGCCCGACACGGGGTTTGATCCCAGGACCCCGAGATCATGACCTGAGCCAAAGGCAGACACTTAACTGACTGAGCCACCCAGGCACCCCCGATTTTATTTATTTTTAAAATAAGCTCTAGGTCCAATGTGGGGCTTGAACTCACAACCCCAAGATTAAGAGTTACTTGCTCTATTGCCTGAATCAGCCAGGAGAACCTCAAACACATCATTTTAATAAAAAATGTAAACCAGATCATTTTCTGCATTTAAAAATCATCTCTGATCGTGTAATATATATCATTCTACTAGCAAGTTCCTTTTCATAAAGAATGAGGTAAAGCTAATCCTCAGGCCTTCTATACAATGCTGAAAAAGATATGGCCGAACACCACAAAATCTAATTATACCCATTTTGACGTTTCTTTCAAATACTTCAAGTATCAAAACCCTGCATGCTTAAAAAATAAACCAGCAGTACATATCCCAACACGTTCCACTGCGACATCACTGTAGCTGAAATAGTCCAAGAGTAACCACCACTGTAGTTTAACTTCCATAATTTACATCATGTCAAGAAAGAATCATTATTGATTTCCTCAATTTCCTACAAGGAGTTGGGAAGAGAACCTCCTTAGTAGCTGTCAAAACGAGATGACATACATCAGATACTTAATAACTGACACACACACACTAAAAGGTCAACTTAATGACAGCTAGTATTGTGAGAGAAAACTATTTTAGTTTTGAAGCTAAAGGTAAGTAAAATACGACTGGGAGACCAGAATTCCTTAGGGAGGTCTTCGCTGTGTAAACCCTGAAAGGAGGCAAGAAAAGGATGGTAAACCTGGATAAAGACAGAAACCAGAGCACTGGCAGAGCGGAAAAATAAAGAGAACATTTAAAAAGTAAACAATGGTCACCCACTTCTATACTGAAAATCTCTCTTCTGAATTGCTTACTTTTCAATACCGTATACTACATTCTCAAGAAACAAGCAAAACTGTTTTGAAGTAAACTAAGCAAATTTTTACAAAGCAAGCAAAGCTGGGGGAGGGGTACCGGTTGGGGGATTGTTACCTGTGAGGGAATTTGAGGATGAAGTCAGTGAGCTGCATGCACTTGAAAGGCATAGCTTGTCGCCTCACCTGAGTGCAAGGTCCATCAACCAAAGCCTAGAACAAGTGAGATCAAAAAACTTTCAGTGCAAAACATAGGAGCAACCCAAGCAAATCTTCTACACATTTGTCCTTTCAGAATCACCTAATCTCTACTTTATGAATGCTTTTAAGAATCCTTATGTTTTCAACAATAAACGTTATGTTCTTTCACAATCTTTGGCCCAATCCCTTAGTTTGTGGTTCTCAAATACCAACAGAAGCATACAAGGCACTGAAAGCTATGTACCTGGCTCTGTCCTAAATAACAACTTACATGTAGTAACTCCTTTAAAACTTCACCAATGCGTCAACGTATAATTAGTTACAAGGTCTGGCTAGCTTAAGAGGCAGAGATAACACTCATATTCAATAATATTCGTCGGCTCAAATGTGCCTGAAATCCCCATTTTGCACTGCCCCGTCTCCTCAATGGTAAAATAAACCCATCACCCGCAACACTCCTACTTTAAAGCGCTGTTGGGAAAATTATCACCACCATCTGCACTGTGCTATCAGTTATGAGCATGTGAAATTGGCCCTTCTCCTTACACTTACCCTGTTCTGATCAATGACATCTACAATTGCGACCAGCTTCCCGGCATGCGGCCCAAAGGAAACGTAGGCCACTCGGCCAACCTCCACGAAACGCCTGAACACCTAAAACCGAGGGGAAGGGACAGAGAGACACTTAGTGAACAATACTCATTAGTGTAGAAGGTTGTGCGGGTCAAGGGCAGTGTAACTAAGCATAGCAAGAAAGAACGCGGGGGGAACACGCCGCAGCGCCATGGGACGGCCTGATGGACGCAGAGCCCGCAATGGCAAAAGCCGGCTTCCCACTGGCCTCCGAAGCCCTGGTCCGGCCGGACCCCGGTACGCCCCGGGCCGCTCCCGCCTTCAGCTCTGGCGGCCACAGCGCGCACGCGAGGCCCAAGGCGTGCCGGGCCTGCACCGCCCTCCACGCGCTCGTCGGCCGCGAACCCGGCGAGCTCCTAAATTCCGTGCTCCACCCGCCCAGAGACCCTCACCGCACGCTACCTAAGGCCCGATGCGGGGTCGTTCCAAGCTTTCGTTCCCCCTCCTAGGCGGAAGGGGTGCGCAATGGAGTCGGCACCGGGAGCCCCAAACAGCAATACTCACCATGTTGCCGGCGCAGGGCGAGAAGGAAGAAGGCCCGCCCGAGCCTGCGCATGTGTAGAAGGCCCCCCGCCCTTCGACCAACGCGTCGCTGACGTGAGCACCTATTGGTTGGGACGTACGTGCGTACGCGCCGGCAGGCTCCCTGGGAAAACATGGCGGCAGTCGGCCGGCAGAGGCCGGCAGTGACAGATTAGGCGGTATGCCATGCGTACGGGAAGCCGGTCGTCTCTTAGGACTTTAGGGTGAAGAAGAGCACAGTCATTATAACTCTGTCCACATTCCATTTTACTTCTTTTACCATGCTTCCATTTTTTCCTTCCGTTACTCTAAGTATTTCAGATTTTTGTCTAAACGTTACTCATGGCTTAGTAGATTTTTTTCTCTAAGTGATCCAGCAATTCTGTTAACATTGTCTTTTAAAGTAATTGAGACTTAACAGAAAAGTTGCAAAAGTAGTACAAACAATTCCTATAAACCCTTCTCAGATTCCCCAAGTATCAACTTGATTGATTGATTGATTGATTGAGATGAGAGAGAGACACAGAGAGATGCAGTAGGGAGAAAGAATCTTAAACAGGCTCCGCACCAGTGCAGAGCTGGACCTAGGGCTTGATCTCACGACTCTGAAGTCATGTTTATTGTTCTACCATTTTTTTCCTGAATTATTTGAGAGGATGTTAGATGTGATGTTCCTTTACCTCTTAACAGCACTTGTATGCTATTTCCAAAAAAAATTAAAATAAATAAAAAAAATAGGGGTATTATCTTATAATCCAATACAATGATCAAAATCAAAGTAAGTCTGTTTCTCTCTCACTCTGCCCCTCCCCCCACCAGAAAATATACTAACAATATCATTTATTCTGTAGTTTTATTCAAATGTTATCAGTTGTCCCACTTAGGTCCTTTCATGCAAATACAAATTTTGTTCATGACCTAATGGAGGGTTACAAGTTGGAAGCTTCAGGTCTAGTCTTAAAATCTGTAATAGTGGGTGCCTGGGTGGCTCAGTGAGTTAAGCTTCTGCCTTCAGCTCAGGTCATGATCTCAGAGTCCTGGGATCGAGGCCCGCATCCCGCTCTCTGCTCACCAGGGAGCCTGCTTCCTCCTCTCTGCCTGCCTCTCTGCCTATTTGTGATCTCTCTCTCTGTCAAATAAATAAATAAAATCCTAAGGATTTTTATTTGACACATTAAAGATTTTATTTATTTATTTGACACAGAGAGAAACAGCAAGAGAGGGAACACAAGCAGAGGGAGTGAGAGAGGGAGAAGCAGGCGCAGAGGGAGTGAGAGAGGGGGAAGCAGGCTTCCCGCTGAGCAGGGAGCCCCATGTGGGGCTCGATCCTGGGACTCCCGGATCACGACCTGAGCCGAAGGCAGTTGCTTAACCAACTGAGCCACCCAGGCGCCCCAAATAAAATTTTTAAAAAAAATCTGTAATAGTTACTACATCTTTGTCTTTCATAATACTGACATTTTAAAATACAGGCTAATTGGTTTGCAGACTGTCTCTCAATATGAACTTGTAGTTTCCCCCGTGATCAGATTCAGATTATGCCTTTTTGGTAGAAATGCTATGTCCTTGATGCAAAACATAAGAATACACACATAGGAAATCTCTTTGCTTCAATATACAATATTACCTTTTTATTGCTGGGTTAAGGGGATGGTTGTATTGGCAATTCTCAAATGTCTTTCAGTCTTTTCCTCTAAGCTCTATGCCAGTATTTTCCAGGACTGTTCTACCAGCCTCCTAAATTATGTGCTTTCTCCATTGCCTCCCTTAATCTATTCTATGCTCATCAGACAGAATAATTTTTTAAAAAGAATAAGTCAGATAACATCACTTCATTGTTAAAACACTTCAGTGGTTTTCTACAGTATTTAAAATAAAATCTAGGGGGTCCCTGGGTGGCTCAGTTGGTTAAGCATCTGCCTTCAGCTCAGGCCTCAATTCTGAGGTCCTGAGGTCCTGAGGTCCTGGGATCGAGGCCAAGTTGGGCTCCCTGTTAGGGAAGTAAGTCTGTTTCTCCCTCTCACTCTGCCCCTCCCCCCACTTATGTACACACTCTCTCTGTCTCAAATAAATAAAATCTTAAAAAATAAAATCTAAGCTTCTTACTCTAGCCTACAAGGCCCTGCATCATCTGCTCCTATATTCAAACACATCTGGACCATACCTCCTTTCCCATCCTCTCCTCATTGTGCCTCAGCTACACCGGTCTTGAATAGGCCAAGTTCTCTCCCGGTCTATGAGTTTTTCACATGGTGACTCCCCCTGCCAGGAACACTCTCCCTTCTGTTCATACTCATTGCATGACAGTGCCAACCATCTCTCCTATTTTTTCCCCAGATATCTCTTCTGAGAGACTTAACCTAGCACATAAAAAAAATAGGTTAGTCCCCTTCCTCCTTTTCTAGCTCAATTTTATTTCCTCAGAGCTATTATCACAATTGCCATTGTTTGACTTATTTTTCTGTCCACAGAAATTGTAGTTCTGTACCAGTTGGAATAAGTCTCATGAGGACCGGATCTTGGTCATTTTTTTCTTTGTAAGGTAGGCTCAATAAGTGGGTAGTGAACTAGTATTTAGATCTTGGGATCATGCTTTAAATTTTGAAAGCAAAAGGCATGAATAAGAAGAAGCACTTTTTTTTTTTTTTTTTTTTTTTTTTGTAATAGCCTCAAACTGGAAACTACACAAAGGCCATAAATAAGAGAATGGATAACAGTTGTTAGAAATGGAGTCAACAGCAACTATAAGGAACAATACAGATGAATTTACCCATAACACTGAGTAAAATAAGCCGGATACAGAGTATATGCTATATAATTTAATTTATATAAAATTACAAACAGGCAATCTATGATTGTTAGAAGTAATGATCATGTTTAACTTTGGTGAGGGCAGCAGTGGCTGGGGAGCATGAGGCTTCTGAGCTGTTGGTGATGTCTCTTCATCTAGGTATTGGTTACACCAGTGTTTTCAGCTTGTGACAATTCAAATCTTTATTCTTAGATTTGTGTATTTTTTTTTTCACCTGCCAAATTGTGGGCAGATGTATGTTTCCTGGCTTTCTAACCAGAGAATCTGATTTGCAGGTCTAGGAAGGGGCAAGAATCTGCATTTAAAAGCACACTTTGAAGAAATCCTTGGGATTCTCCACAGTTACAGAATTATTTTTCTAAATTCACTATCTGATTGTCATCCCTGTTTAAAGTCCTCCAAATGTTCATTTTTATGCCCTATTCTACAGGATAAAGTCCAAACTCCCTAGCCTGGCATTCAAATCTCACCCCAACACCTTCCTAGCTTTTTCCCCTGGCGATTCTGCGTCCCTCACCCCTACTCCCGTTATAGTTGTCGCGGCTATTCATGCAGTTGTGTCCCCTCTTCCTAAAACATGGTCCCCACTCTCCCTGAAGACCACCACCAAGTCCATTAAGAAGCATCTAAAGATCCCTCCCCAAGCAACTCCAAGGCGGTTTTCAGATTTCTTCGAGGCTCCATTAGAATGGGTAGGTAAGTCCAGTTAAGCCTTACGGACCTCGCGAGGTCATGTGCGTCCAGGAACGAGCAACAAAATCTTTAACAGCTACAGATCGCAAAAATCAGACCAGCAGCCCCAGCGCACAGCTCAGGTTGGCTGGGTACGCCCCTTCCGGGACACCCAGGGGGCCAGTCCAATCACCGCGAGGAAGGGCAACTCCCGGACCACGCCAGGATCCAAGATGGCGTCACGGACACGCTCCCTGCGGAGCCACGCCCCCCGCCGTTCCGCGGCCCTGCTCGTCCAATCACCGAGAGGCACGGCGAGCCGACGTCCGTGCCGGGTAACCGACGTGGCGGCTTGCGGGCGCCCTTAGGCGTGGGTCCTCGCAGGTCGTGAGCGTGGACTGTGTCGGAAGCGCTGTCCGTCGGAAGCCGCGCCCCCCTGCGCTTGCTCGTAGCAAGAGACGGATGCGAGGGGCAGGGCGGGCGCCCCACTCTGAGTGTCCGCCGTGGAGGGCCGAGCAGAGGAGTAGCGCTGGGCCCGGGTCGCAGCAACAGGCCCACGTAGCCCTAGAGCCCCTGTGGGCGCCCATCGTTCGGGACGGTCCGCGGGTGAGCAGCGGGCCCCCAGGATGCGTGTCGGCTTCCGCTGAGTGTGTCTCGGGTTCCTGCAGTCGCCGGGGGTGGACGCGACAGTGTGTCGAGGGCCTAGAACGGAAGACCGCGCCTGTTCAACAGGCGAACGGAGAGCGACCGGGAACTTGAACGTCTTTCCTGCTCGGGTCACCTTTCCGGGATGCGAACACATCGCAGTTATGACCCAAGCGGCATAGTAGTCCTATGAATGCCTCCCTGGCACGGTTTATTTAGGAGTGAAAACAAGTGCATGCGACATCTACCTTCGAGACTTTCGTCTTCGGACCCCTCACTGAGCAAGACAGTGTCGCAGCCCAATAAACCTAAAGCCATCAGGAACAAGCCTGTAGTCCTGCAGAATCAGGTGCATTGATTCATTGTAAGGACGGAGACGGCACGCCAGAGACACCATGGGGGCATCAAACCAAGGAAAAGATGGAGTTATAGAATTGTGGGCAGATGTAAAGTTGAGATGAAATTTAAATGAGACACTGTTTTCATAGGGCTCAGTGCAAAGCAGGGCTGTGTAAAGGGGTCAACTTCAGTCCTAGATAGCAACATGGACCCAAGGTCCTATTTCAAAATTTTGTGTAGAAACCCCTTTTCTGAAGCTTTGCATCTGAGCAGTAAATTGAAATTGTTTCATTCTTGGGGGCCTGGTAGGTCAGTCAGTTAATCCTGCCTTCTGCTCAGGTCATGATCTTAGGGTCCTGGGGTGGAGCCCTGCATCTCGCTCCCTGCTCAGCGGGCAGTCTGTTTCTCCCTCTCCCTCTGCCCCTCCCTCCCTCCTCACCCTGTCCCTGCTCTCTTCTCTTTCTCTGTCTTTCAAAAATAAATAAAATATTTAAAAAGAAGCTTTCATTCTTACTGATAAAATTTCAAACACCAGAGTTTCTGAGTCTTTGATTCTAGAGAACAAAGTTTCCAGGTAAGAAGCCTTCTTCAAAGAAGAAGGTTATTATGACACTTTATAGCTGTAGTATTCATTGGCAGACATATTGTTTCTTTTTAACTTTATAACTTTTTATTTGTGTCTTTTTTTTTTCCTGCCTGAAGGAAGGAGCCATGCAGATTTTACTTTCTCAGTCAGAACTAATTTTTTATGTCACAGAAATGCTGATGATACATATAGAAGGAAAGAACCCTGAAGGTTTTATCAATGGGGAGGTGCTTGATCTTTTATGTTGTAAAGCAGGAGATAAATTCACAAACCACAGGCGATGACATATTCTGGGATGAGAAAGGTGTCCATAATGAGGAAGACATTAGCCTATGACATCATGGGGACCTGAGTAAGGGCGAATGAAGGGGTGTTTTTTGTTTGTTTGTTTTAACAACCCATTGGTTGCTTACTTCCAGCTTCCATTTCCCAAAGAGGTGATGGACTCTGGAATGGGTCAGGACTCTTGGGATGTAGCTCCTAGCTCCTTCAGCAGTGCACGTTTTCCCAGTACTCCAGATGTCTGGATGGGGTATTTTGAGGTCTGTTTTTTATGTCTAGCAACCAGAGGTGGTGTTGGGTTCTGTGCTTTTGAAAGACTGGTCCAGTGTGAAGAAAATACTTGGGAAATACATAAGATCTAAGGAACATGGTAAGGCCGCAGCAAACGTGAAGACTTCTGTTGCCTTTGAGTATAAGAAGCAGTTGACTGAAAGAAATCATCATGTCTTAAAATAGATCATTAAACCCCTTATTCTCTGTGGAAGACAGAAAATTCCATTTCATGGAAAGCTCACTAACACCAAAATGATGTATACATTCTCACATTATAGTACAGAACTGGGCCCACTGTTAAAATGTTAGCTATGTACTCTGGAAAACAGCTGAACAATTGTAAAATGAACTGGTCAGGCCCCAGAACAAATCTAGAACAAGCTCCAGTAACAGGTAAAAGGTGATACATTCTTTAGTGTAATCATAGATAAGAACACTGGTATCTCTCCCAAAGGAAGTCTCCCCTCTTTGTGTGCTGTTCTCACCAGAGTGCAGAAGGTAAGGTGGAAATTTGTCAAGATCTGATTGATTTTGTAAAGGCTGTTGACATCACTGAGACTCTCTTTCATAGAATAGCAGTCTGTGTGTACCAGAGGGGGGTTTCATTTATCCATCACCTTGTCATCCAGAGGTTCCTGAAGATGAGGGGCAGTGGGACCCAGGCTTTGTGCCCAGATACAATGGAGTAAAGCATGAGAATTGAAGAATCTCCTCACATTTCACCCATGATGTGTGGCCAACAAGTTGCACATAATGTCTTCATAGCCACAGGCCTCCAAGAGAACCACAGAAAGTCTTGTTCATTCCCCTTCGGAACCATATTTTTTTCTGGGGTACGGGAGCAGCTGTGAAATGCTTGCTGGGATTCATCGCTCAGTACTTCATCCCCCACCATCTGTGTCTGCTGGAGAGTCGTGAGCCTGAGGTGGCAACTGTATGAAGCATTCACGGGAGATAGTCCCTACCTGGGCAGGTGTAGAGCAGAGCTGCAGAGCTGGTTGGCTGAACGGACGATATTCCTGCGTAATACCCTGCTGTCATGCACTTGAACTTCACTTCCTCCCCCACCATTAGTTCGGCTCTCTGTCCCGGCCACTATGCTGGCCCCTATGCCTATTCGTGTCCAACCTGCAGCAGGAGAGAATCTGCATCTGATGAGACACTCTGGAAGCAAACAAAGGCTTTCCTGGGCTGGCCCCGACATGAGTTCCTCAGGACATTTGACAGGCTTCAGGTCTTGGACAACTTTGACCCGGAGTGGCTGGCAGGCTCTCTGAGTGGCTGAGCCTCCGACTGGTACTTGGAACTCGCCCCAGGGCACATGTGTCTGCAGAGCAGATTTTTGAGTTTTGCTATTTGATTTATATGATTGTTTTAAAAAGGCTTTCCAGTGTAAAATGGAGCTTGCCTTTGTACTAGGGGAGGTAAATCTTGTGAAATGTTGATGTGGTCAGGTTGAAGGACAAACACATAAAAAGCAATCGGGGTGCTCAATATATTTAAAATTCAATCACTGTGGTTCAGTAAGGAAAATGGAATTGTGAGTGGAATTTTTAGATGCAAGTCGCCCTGTATGTTTTCTTTACCTGCTGTTATTAGATTAAAACTTTGCAGAGAAATCCTGGGTAGAAACCCAAGCACACTTTTTTTTTTTTTTTTAAGCAACAGTATCAATCATTAGTACAGTCAAGGAATCCTTTTATGGGAACTGAGACAAGGGAGAGAGAGGAAAAAGAGGACCTTTAGAGAGAAGGAAAGAGTGAAAAAAAGACCTGTGCATGGTGAGGAGGACATCTGGGTTCTGACAGAGAGAAACAGCGTGATTTTACTGGGAGAAACCCAGGTTGAGTCAGCCCTGGGCTCACACCTCCATTCTGTCCCTCTCTGGTTGTGTCATGTTGGTCGAGTTACTTATACTTTCAATGGCCTTTCCTCTCTGAAATTGAGGTTTGAGAGCTCTCTGTATCTCCCTAAACATTGCTGGAACAGTAAACTGGGATAGAAGATGTGAAAAATACTTTGGTAAATTTTAAGTTTGTATATGTGGTTAACTACCCTGAAAGATTTGTTGTGAGACCATCATTCATTAATTCATTTATTTAGCAAACTCATATGCACGCATAATGATTATAGCTCTGGTTTGTTGCTTTTAAGTGCCAAGCCCTGCTCTAAGTAAAGCTCTGTGGTCCATATGACAGCCTCTGCCCTCAGAGAGCTCTAGCTGTGGACTCTGCAGCTCATCTTTGAGGACTGGGATGAGTTCACCTGATTGGACTGAGCTCCATAGGCTGGGGACAGTCTCTTCCTTAGAAGAGTTGGATTTGGTTTATTCTCATCTCTGTGCTCATTTGAGGCTGGACACAGGGAGGGCCTTCCCTCTGGCGTTGAGAGCTGGCAGAGCTCTGGAAGAGTGAAAGGGGAGTGCCCTCCGTGAGGGCTGTGTTAGAACACACTGGTATTCCCTATATACCTGTAGAATAAGTCTACCTCAGAAAGGTTCGGGCTGTCTGCTTGGGGAAAGGGTAGCAGAGATGTAGGAGGTGGAGGTGTGTGGGGAGAGTTAGGGGTTGGTTGGGATCCTAGGGTGAGGTTAGGGCTCTTGTACCAGTGGACAGAGTCCCTTCTGAAAAAAGTAAAAGACAGATGTGTAGAATAGCTGTTAGCTTCAGGAAAAGTACTCAGGTGGCTTGATACTTCAACACTTTTGATTTCTTTGACCTACTGTATCTCCTCATTGAGGGTCCTGGGTGGTGGGGAAATGACTGAGATAAGAGACCATATGCTATTGTCAACAGACACTTTGATGATGTTGCCAGTACTTTCTAAGAGTTTGAGCGAGTTGCGCGCTTTCTCTCAACATCAGCTTCCTACGTGATTAAACAAGGATGACAAACAACCTCAAGGGCTATTAGGACTAAATGGGACCATCTGTATCAGGGACCTGCAAACTCTTCCTGCAGAGAGCCTAACGGTGAATAGTTTAGACATTGCTGGACGTACAGATTCAGCTACAGCTATTCAGTTCTGCTGTTTTCATGCAAACGTAGCCACAGATAATATGAAAGTGTGATGGAGCCCCTTCACAGCAGTGTATTTTTATCCCTGACCATGGTTTTGAAATCCAGTGAAAGGCAATGAGACTTTCCCCCTGCTGAGAGGTCAAGTTCTAGGATGATTCAGAAGTGAGTTTTAGATAGACAAGAGCAAAGCAACAAAATCAGAGGCCTCTTGCAGCACCACTACCTTTTAGGAAGGAAGAGGGCAGGTGACAAAAGGTAGAGGGGAGATAAGAAAACAACAGACAGACAGACTCTGGGTAAAGATGGCTGATAGAATGCGAATATCTAGTTGCATTCCAAACTGTGATGAGATTCCTTAGATCCTGGGTGATCCTTGTTTATCCTCTCATATTTAAGGCAGGGGGTGAAGTAAAAATGGAGGTCCTCAGTTGTTGACTCAAGCTTCACTATAGGATAATTTTAGTGGGGAATTCCAAATGCCAGAAACACATTGTTTATTAGAGGGAGAAAGAGAGAGAATCTCAAGCATGTTGCATACCCAGCATGAGCCCAACATGGAGCTGGGTCTCAGAACCGTGAGATCACAACCTGAGCCCAAATCAAGAGTCTGACCCTTAATGCTCTGAGCCACCCACGTGCCCCACCAACAACACATTTTGTCCTTCAGTACTTCATATGGGCTGCTTGGATTTCCCATAAAAGAAGGCTCCTCCAAAGTTCTGCCTGGAGGGCAGAGGTAGCCTAGAGCCCCGAGGGTTGATGGTGGTAGAGGGCTTGGAGTCTAAATGCTGGATCTGCCTCAGTTCCCTTGATCCTGCTGTTTGGGGGTATGATGTCTCCACCCTCAGCTGTGACTTGTGCCTTCCAGTTCCTCTGTCTGCACTGGGGAGAGATAATCTCTCATCAGCAAAGAGTAGGAGAAGAGATCCAGGGAGCTCCTACTTCTCCAACAGCTTTAAACTAATCATGTTTATTTCATGCCCACTAACCCAACTTCTAGCTGTACCTGGAACCCACAAATTCCTGAGCTTTTTGAGGATGCTACTGCTTAATTGGTTGATTCTTGATTTCCTCATTGATTTAAGGTTAAGAGTCCTCGGGTCTGCTAAGTCAGTTGCCCCTTGTTGGTCAGGATTTCAGGTGCAAAATGTTGTTGCTGCCTTCTTTTACCCTGTTCTCTCCATGCTTGTGGACTTGTGCTAGTCTGGACAGCCTTCTTCAAAAGCAGTCTGGATCCTAACCTTCTCCCTACTAAACCCTTTTCCTCTGCTGTTTTCACATCTTGTTAATGGCAACACTATACTTCCAGTTGTTGAGGCAAAATTTTAGAATATTTCTTGATTCCTCCTGTCTCTCACTCCACATACACCAGCAAATCTCGTGGGCTCTAATTTTCAAATATGTGCAGGATCTGACCATTGCTTCCAACCGTCCCTGCTACCACTCACTCCCAGCCACCAGCACCTCTCATCTGGATGATTCTAATTTCCTACCAATCGCTCTTCCTGTTTTTGCCCTTGTACCCTTCACTTTATTTTTCTCACTGCAGCTAGAGAGTAGACTCTTTAAAACAGAAGCCAGATATCTTCCCTTTGTTCAGACGTCCCAGTGGCTCCCTGTTTTCTTGTCTACTTCCTGTTAACTCTCTGACTTCTATTCCTACATCTTCTAGCTCCTTCTGCTCCAACCACACTGGCCTCCTCTCTGTGTCTTGAACATGTTCCTACTCCAGGGCCTTTGCACACGCTATGCCCTTTGCTTAGAATGCTCTTCCACCAGATAGTCAAACAGCTAATTCCTTCACTTTCTTCAAGTATAGCCATCTCATCAGAAAAGACTTTTCTGGACTATTTACATGAAGTAGCAAACCCCCTCTCCCGCTTCTGGCACTCTCTATTCCCCTTACTCTGCTTTATTTTTCTCTGGATTAGTTACAAACCCCTGTGCATTATGCATTTAGTTTCTTAGTCCTGTTTCCCCCACTAGAATGTCAGCTCCATAACAGCAAAGATTGTTTTTCTGTTTTGTTCATTGTTGTAGGCACAGCACCTAGAACATGAGCTGAGTCAGAAGATATACTCAATTAATATGAGTGAATGGATGCATTAAAAGAAACTGAGTCATAGGGAACCTAGGAAGTTTAGGTCAAGATCACTCGGCAATGAACAGCAGAACTGGGGTTTGAATTAGGTTTGTGTGGTATCAGAACCTGAGTTCCTAATAATTTTGTTTGAAATTTGGGAAGAATTTTTCAGGAGGTGTGAAGGTGCCGATGGTATAACGCTATGAAAGAGGTGAGATACAGTAACTCCGGCATGATCTTAGCCATGAAAGAATGTGTAGAGAAAAAGATCCAGAAAGAAAAATATCACATATAAAGCAATGAGTTTCTGAGTGATTTTTAAAGTATATTTAAAACCTTTTCCTTGCAGATAATTATGAAGTAGAGACAGGCAAAAAGTACAAGCAGATGGAACAGTATAAGGAACCTCCCCTGTCCCTATCATCCCAGCTTCAAGGACGATCAAGTCACGCGCCAGCCCTACTCCATGACTCACAGACGTGATGGTCAGCTGTATGTGTGAACCTGGCGAGGCCACGGAGCCGAGTTATTCGTTAATCTAGGTGTTGTTGTGAGGGTTTGTGGTTGTGATTAAAACCCATAATCAGGGGGCGCCTGGGGGGCTCAGTTGGTTAAGCGACTGCCTTCAGCTCAGGTCATGGTCCCGGAGACCCAGGATCGAGTCCCACATCGGGCTCCCTGCTCGGCGGGAAGCCTGCTTCTCCCTCTCTCACTCCCCCTGCTTGTGTTCTCTCTCTGGCTGTGTTTCTCTCTGTCAAATAAATAAAATTAAAAAAAAAAACCCCAAAACCCATAATCAGATGTTTTTAAGTAAAGGGGATTATTTTCGATAAGCTTGGTGAACCTGACTAAATTAATCTGAAGCCCTTACACAAGAGCAGAACCAGGGCTTCGCTGAGCGAGAAGAAATCCCACATGTGGTCTTTGCACACACTGCGTCTTTTGCTTAGAATGCTCTCCCCCCAGGTCACCATGGCTGACTCCTTCTCTTGTGGATGGAAGCTTAGCTCAGGCCCCGGAGCTCTAGCCTGGCCTTCCTGACAGCCTGCCCCGTGGATTTCAGACCTGCCTTCCTCCCCCAACAATCACTATACCTTCACGTATATATCCTACTGGTTCTCCTTCTCGGGCTAAACCCTGATGGATACACCAGATATATCATTTCATCAGGAAATAGTTTAGCAAGTATCTAAACGGTGAGGATTCTTGAAACACAAACAAAAAACAACCCCCAATTCCATCATCTCACCTGAACAAAAATTAAAAGCAGTTCCTGGAGATCATCAAATGTTCAGACCTCCCGTTGTCATATTACTTTATAATACTAAAAATATTTTTGGGGGCGCCTGGGTGGCTCAGTTGTTGAGCGGCTGCCTTCGGCTCAGGTCATGATCCCGGAGTCCTGGGTTCGAGCCCCACATCGGGCTTCCTGCTCCTCAGGAAAGCCTGCTTCTCCCTCTCTCACTCCCCTTGCCTGTCGCTCAACCAACTCTCTGGCTGTGTCTCACTCTGTCAAATAAATAAATAAAATCTTTAAAAAAAAAAAACAAATAAAAATATTTTTGACCTACTGATTTTTTCTTTTTCTGTACTTGGGGAGGGGAAAAAGTCTGGGAAGGATATTCTCCTTGGCGCCAGCAGAGGGCCTCACCTCTCCGGTGTTTCCCGGAGGAAAGAAGTTTGGTTTCTTCTATAACCTTACTCACCCAGTCCAGATAGCCTTCTGGAAAATGTACGGTGAGTGAATGAATAAGTAAATAGGAGAAAGAAATACTTTTTAAACCTGTATTCATTGGCTATACTCTGTGCCAGGCACTGACTATGTGCTAAATTTTCTCTTTTCTTATATCCATCCCATGAGGTAGGTATTATCCTTATTCTCTATATGAGGAAATCAGGGCTCAAAGAAATTGAAAGGCATTATGAAGATCATAGAGGCAGAAAACCTTTGACTTAACCTAGATCTATAATTTTTATTTTTTATTTTATTTAAAAGTTTAAAAAAGATTTTCATTTATTTATTTAAGAGAGTGATAGAACACAAGCAGGGACAGAGGGAGAGGGAGAAGCAGACTCCCCACTGAGCAGGGAACCTGACTTGGGGCTCGGTCCTGGGACTCTGGGATCATGGTCTGAGCAGAAGACAGACGCTTAACTGACTGAGCCACCCAGGCACCCATATAATTTTATTTTTTAAATGTCATATAAAACATATACAAAATATATACATGGTTAGAAAAAGGGAACACCTGTAACTGCTGGCTAGTTATAGAACATCCCTGTCACCCCTGAAGTCCCGTTGTTATGGAGTAAATGTTTGTAACCCCAACATTCATATATTGAAGCCTTACCCTCACTGTAATGGTATTTGGAAATAGGTCTTTAGGAGGTAATTAGAGTGAGATGAAGCCATGAGGGTCAGGCCCTCATGATGGGATTGGTGCCCTTAAAAGAGGAGATACCAGAGAGCTCACTGTCTTTCTCCCCACACAGGAAGAGCCTCTCTGAGAAGGTGGGCCGTTTACAAGCCCGAAAGAAGGCTCTGAATGCCTGGCACCTGGGTCTCGGGCTTCCCGGCTCTAGAACTGTGAGGAAATAAATATGGGTTGTTCACGCCACCAAGTCTGTGCTACTTTGTCCTGCGGCCCCAGCCTATGGAGACACTCACGTACCCGTTTCCAAACAGTACCTCCATCTTCCCTCAAATTTACGAGTAATGATTTCCTTGCTTTCCTTGAGAGTTAACCTTCTGTGTTTAGTTTTGCCTGTTTTTTAACCATATATATGTATGTATTTCTTGTGACCTGCCTCTTACCCTCTATGTCACATTGGCAAGATTGAGCTGTTTGAGCATGAATCTGCAGTTCTTTTGTTGTCATACTGTATGGTGTTTTCTAGTAGATATATCCCCATGTACCTTACTGTTTTATGCAATAGGTGTCTTGGCTGCCAGTGAAAATATTCTTAGGCATGTTGCCTGTAGTGCTTTAGAACATGTAGGGCTAGGGTAGATACCTCGGACAGTATTTTTGAGTCCTTTGATATGTGTATCTTCAACATTATTAGATAATGCCAGTTTCCCAGAATGGTTGCATTAAATTCCACGCCTGCCAGCAGTGCATGAGAGTTCTAGCTTTTCCACACTCACCAACGTTTAGTATTGTCAGAGTTTAATTTTGTCAAACAATGGGTATATTACGTTAATTTATCATAGTTTTAATATGTATTTCCATGATGTATAAATGAGGTTAAGCATCTTTCCACATTTATTGGGCAGTTAGATTTCTCCTTTTTGTAAAATGGCTTTTTGCAGTTCTTGTCCATTTAGGAAAATTGGATCATTTGCCTTTTTCTCACTGATCTGTAGGAAATCTCCATACCAGTCCTTTATCAGTTATGTATGTTGCAAATACCTTCTTCCACTCTGTGGCTTATCTTTTTTACTCTTACAATGGTCTTTTTTGAGGAAAAGTAGTTCTTAATTTTAGTGTAATCAGATATATCACATATTCTTTTATGGTTAATGCATTTTGTGTAATGCTTAAGAAACCCTTCTGTTACTTGAGATCTTAAAAAATTTCTCCTCTTTTCTGTTCTAAAACCTTTGTACATTTATCTTTCACACTTACTTCTTTGACCTGCAAGTAATTTTTGAAAATGGTGTGAGGAAGGGGATCAAATTTCCTTTTTTTCATATGGAAACCCAGTTGTCCCACATCTTTTTCGCTACTCTGACATGACACTTCTGTCCTAAAACAAGTGTCTGTATGTGAATGAACACATCGGACCACAACATTCTAAAACCAAGCTCCTATCTGTCATGTGACACTGCCTTCTCCTGGGACAGGAAATGTGACAGACATAATGGGCTTTAGGTTCAACCAGACCAGACTCTCATCTCACAGTCTCCACCTGCAGAAACGCTTACTAGCTGGGTGATATTGGCAAGTTATTTTATCTCTGACCCTCTGCCTTTCCTGCATGGTCACCGTAAGGAATAGACACAGTTTGTGATGCCTCATCACCTTTATCTTTACTCATATTTCAAATGTAAGCACTTGTGTTGGTTGGAGTCTTGGGGCCTGGCTTCTGTCCTATGAATTTCCTAATGACCGTGTAGCAAATGGCCATGAACGTAGTAGCCTCCAGCTACGCCCATGTATTACGCTCCAGTTCTATAGGTCAGAAGTCTGGGTGGGCTCCACTGGGCTCTCTGCTTAGGGTCTCAAAAGGCTGAAGTCCATGTGCCAGATCTGGTGGAGCTCTTTTTTTTTTTTTTTTTTAAGATTTTCATTTAATTATTTGACAGAGAGAGATCACAAGTAGGCAGAGAGGCAGGCAGAGAGAGAGGAGGAAGCAGGCTACCTGCTGAGCAGAGAGCCCGATGCGGGCCTTGATCCCAGGACCCTGAGATCATGACCTGAGCCGAAGGCAGAGACTTTATCCCACTGAGCCACTCAGGCGCCCTCTTTCTTTAATAAATATTTTATTTATTTGTTTGGCAGAGAGAAACACAGTGAAAGAGGGGACGCAAGCAGGGGGAGTGAGAGAGGAAGGCTTTCCTCCAAGCAGGCAACCCAATGCAGGGCTCTACCCCAGGACCGTGAGATCACAACCTGCGCCGAAGGCAGATGCTTAAGGACTGAGCCACCCAGGTGTCCCTTTAGTGGAGCTCTTAACTGGAGTTCAGGGAGCTATGCTTCGAAGTTTATGCAGTTGCTGGTGGGATATAGTTGCCAGCAGTTGTAGGACTGAGATCACTGCTTTCCTGCAGGCGATCAGCCAAGGGTTGCTCTTAGTTCCTAGAGGCTACTCTTGGGTTCTTTTATGCCTGACCTCTTCCTGTTGATGTATTTGGACTACTTCAACTCAGCAACAGCACATCAAACCCTTCTCATGCTTTGCACCTCTCTGCCTTCCGGAGCAAGCGCCCTGCCTTTAAAGAGGTCACGTGAGAAGAAAAATCCTACTTGGATAATTTCTCCCTTTTTAGGTCCATGGGTTGGTGGTCACGCCAGCACACCCCTTCTGCCATGTAACAACGTAATCTCCCGAGTAACCCTGGGGGCAAGGTGATGGGGACCATGTTAGACTTCTGCTCACCATAGTGTTACTAGACATGTTATTTGGACTGCAGATTTCACAATGGTCTATTTGCTAAGAATTCTTTGATATATGTTAGAAAACGCAAAATACTTCATCAGCTCATTCCACGTTCCCGGATCAGCTAGAAACACGGACGATGACTTGCCTTCATAGAATCTTGGCCATCCTCCCTGCACAGACGTATCTGTTTTCTCATGAAACTCTTGATGATTTGGATGCTATTTTTATCTGATAACTGCATACTTTATTGCCCACCTTTCTGTCATTTATGGAAATAACATCAATCAACAAATATGTTGGATATATTACATGCACAGCACTTATCCAAATCCAAGATCACACCGGGAAAGGTGTCATGCCCATAGTAGGTATTTCTTAGAATTTTGTTGAATGAATGAGGATGAATGAAGTTCAAAAGGGATTTGCCCTTAAGTAGCCTATTTTATATACAAGCCATATGCACACATAAGAAAAATAATATAAGAATTTACCTAACTAGTATGTGTATTTATTCCTAAATGAAACAAGATGGTACTGGGGAAGGAGACAAACCGTAAGACACTCTTAACCTCAGGAAACAAACCAACAGTTGCATGGAGGGGTTGGTTTATGGACATTGGGGAGGGTATGTGCTATGGTGAGTGCTGTGAATTGTGTAAGACTGATGATTCACAGACCTGTACCCCTGAAACATATAATGTTATGTTAATAAAAAGAAAAAAATAATAACTAAAATTAAGATATGAATTCTTTAAAAAGGTGGTCCAGTAGATCATATTGTGTGTGTGTGTGTGTGTGTGTGTGTGTGTGTGTGTGTGTGTGTGTAAGGAAAGCTTTGTGGAGGAAGCAGAGCTAAATTAGACCTTAAGAAATATTCACTCTTTGGATGTTTGGGAGGATGACCGACAGGTGGGGTAGGTAGAATTGTGTGAGCAGAAGTGCATTTTGGGAAGGGACAGCCATTCTGGGTGGGAATCAAGATCTGAGTGGCAGGTTATAGCCTCACAGAAGTTTTGAATGTCAAATAAAATAATAAAATACAAAATGTTTGCCTTAATTATATCAAGAAGACAAAGGTTTATCAAAGTGAAGTGCTTTTACTTCTCTGGAATAAAGGTGATATTAATGCATAATTTCCTTAGTTCACTAGAAAAGATTTCCTAAGAAAAATTTCCTCATTTTAAGAACTTCCTCTCATAAATACCACCTTGGGTCCTCAGGAGAAAAAGCACTGTTTGCAAGGTAACAAACATATTTGCAGTCAAAACAAAATAAGAGTCCTTTATTCCATATTCAGCTAACAAACAACCATCTGAAATACTGTAGATTTTTAGTCTGTCACCATTGGACTTGCTGGAGTCCTTTCTCATCCTATGTAGGAAAGTGGTAAGGAAGGCTATTTCAGGACAGCATCAAATACACTTGTGGGAACAATGGGCAAAACATACACACCATGCTGTCAATGGAGAAACAGCCCTAAGCCAAAGCTTAGCAAAGGCAAAAAGATCTGTTATGTGACAGCCTCACTAGGAGTAAATGTTTTATAAGAGGACCCAGCCATGTGAAGGGCAGGTGAGAATGAAGACATTCACACAAGCTGCAGTCTACTGACCCGTGCCCTGAGTGGGAATTCCACTCTGCAGTTTCTGGGGAGATTTTCTGTGTGTCTCTGTCCTTCAGGTTCTGCCTGTATGGCAGAGCCTTGCCATGGCCACCGTCCTTGGGCTAAGGGACGCTTCTCCCCCAGATACTCTATTCTACTAGTCTGAGGGAACGCAACGTTGATGGGATTGCCAAGTCTGAGTTAAGAATCAATGGGAAGAAGCCATAATGCAACATATCTAATTCTGTTAAATGCTTAATGGGTATCTGCCAGCTTCCAAAGTTGCCAGGAGGCCTACGGTGTTTCCAAGGAAGGAAAATTGCAAACTGAGCCCCGAGGTAAATGCTTCAACATCAAACTGTCATATTCTCAACACTGTTCCACAGGGTGCTTGGAACAAAGAGCTTGACCTTGATGGCGGGGCTCCCCTCAGTTCTCAGTAGGTCAGCAAGTGGGTGGTAGGGTCTCGGGAGGAGCAATGACCCAGAAAGGTTGGGGGACTCCCCGAGAGGCGCTTTGGCATACATCAGCCTCAGAGAGGCACATGACCTAGATATTTGACTTTGGGTACATTTCCTGAAGATGGGCATTTTGCTTGCATTGTCGGGCTTGGCTCTGGGCAGCCCTTAGGCTCTGGGAACTGCTTCACGAGGCTTACTCAGAATCCACTGTGTGGTCGAAGGCATGCTGAAAGCGTCTCTGCTTCCTGGACGAGACATACAGGTACACGAGAAACGCCAGGCACAGCAAAGCCACTGCTGTGAAGAAGGCAAGGATGCCCATAAAGGCAGGTGGGTCCATGGGCAGGCGGATCAGGGGGCTTTCGGCTGGGATCTGGTTGGTCAGGCTGAGCATGTAGCCCAGAGACCAGGCTATGCTGTTGTTCCCCACCTGTATGGTAGAAAGATGGCTTAGTTCTCACAGTAGGGTCCGAGGCGGGAATTACACACATACACCACTGTCATCCTCATGAAACACCCACCAGAATCTTGGGCCTAAGGTCAAAGACTTGCCTAATTCAGACACTGCGGAGACTGGCCTAGAATCCAGGTCGTTGAGGGTAGAGCCTCAGGGAGAAAACCGTCAGAGTCCTAACAACCTTGTCACGGTCAAGTGGGATGATGGCAGAGTTAGTAACAGCGGAAGTTTTCCTACTGTCCAGTACAAAAGGCTCTGTGGCTAAAGAAAGAGGGTAATGAGCAGCTTACTGAACCCAGGACCAGTGTCTAAGCATAGGGGGTCAATCTCAATAGGAAACAGACTTTATCAACTTCTTATGTAAGTTCCATCAGTTTTTGTTTCCATGTTTTTAGGCTGTTTTATTAGATATAAAAAAGTTTCAAATTTGCAACCTTCAGAAGGAACTCTGTATCATTATGTTGTACTCCTCTTGTATCTTGAATGAGTCTCCTGATTTTAAAGACCATTTGGTTGAATACTAAATAGCTATACAGAAATTTTTAAATATTAGCTATAACCATTTTCTTTTGGGTAGTGTTTGTGTGATAGCTAGTTTTTACTATTATTTATTTATATATTTAAATATTTTATTTATTTATTTGACAGAGAGAGAGAGAGAGAGAGAGAGAGAGAGAGAGAGAGCGCGCACAAGCAGGGGAAGTGACAGGAAGAGGGAGAAGCAGGCTCTCGGCTGAGCAGGGAGCCTGATGCAGGGCTCAATCCCAAGACCCTGAGATCATGACCTGAGCTGAAGGCAGATGCTTAGCCAACTGAGCCACCCAGGTGCTCCTAATTTTTTTTTTTAATTTTCAGACTTTCCATGTCCTTATGCTCACGCCTATGGGTTTCTCTTCCAAACAATATATGCTTGATTTTTACAACCCAATCTGACATATCTGTCTTCTAACCGGTAGGTTTAGTCCATTTATGATTATTGTGATTATTGATATATTTGGACTACTTCTTTCTAGTACCTTAGTTTTAAATTTCTAATTAGTGTTATTTCCCTTTTTCTATATTTTTTCCTTTCTTGTCTTAAAAATGATATACAAATAAAGTCTGCCTTTACAAGATGAGCATTTCGGGCCACTCTTATGACCCTTTACCCTGTACCCTTCACATCAGATATTAGATATATTTGAATTTTGGGTTGTTATGGATGCACTCTTACTTTCCTTTGGTGTGAGTTTTCTTTTTCCTTTTTTTAAATATGCATTTTAAGCCACCACATTATTTATTCTTCCTGCCTATATTTTTATAACATTTCCTGGATTTATTTCTCTTCTTATTTGTTTTTTTTTCCTCCAAAAATATTTTTGACATCTCTGTGTGGCAAATCTTTTAAGTGTTTTTATGCCTTCACATTCGAATACTAATTTGGCAGTATAGAAACTTCTTTATGGATAACGGAAAAGGATTTGGAATTCTGTATCCATCCAAACTGGTATTCAAGGGGACATCACTTTCTGTTCTCGCAATGCACTTTCCTGCTAATTAGATTCATTAGAAGCGAAGCTTAGAGAGTGCATGCCACAAAGAGTCCTTGTATGTCTCCAGACAGCCTTATCTTTTTGTAGATGACTCAATTTTATTTATGTAAAAGTAGACAGTCACAGACCTAATGCTGGCTATCGACTGGTTTATCTAATTATTGCTAAAGCTAATATCAAGCAGACTGACTCCAGGCTTTATATAAGCTATTCTTGAAATGAGAAAACTCTCCCTGAATGTAGGGAACATAGTCCTGGGTGAACATATGGGCAAGGCTGAGTCCTTCCTGGGAAGAAGGCCTGGTGGGCACGACAGGCCACACAGTCAGGTGGTGACACCTGGGATTCCAGCTTCGGGCCATCCTGGACACTGGACAGTGAATCTAGTGACCTCAGGCACCTTCTTTCCTTCCTGCTGCTGTAAGTCCTGAATCTTCTCTGTTACCCCGACAGCGGTGTGGAATGGACAGCAGTTAGTCACCAGCCTCTTAAAGAATCACTGCCCTATTTAAAGCTTCTTTTCCAGATGAAAAGTCTGATGCTTAAAATATTTATCTATACACTCCACAAACAGTAAACACCTTCTAGGCTCTTTGTCCTGTGCTGAAGGTGATGAGACAGGTCCTGCCGTCTCGGAGCTCAGGGTCTGTGAGCTCTTGGCTTGCCCATGTGGAAGGGTCTCTGGGGACACTTCCTCTGAATTATCCACCATCTATTTTGGAAAGCTCACAAGGGGTCACAGCAAACTGAAGTCACCAACACCCTCCTAACTTCTACATTGCTTCTGCACCCATACATACACCGTTTGAGAGGAAGAGGAGAAAACAACCTGTGTCTTGACTTACTTCTTTTTTAAAATGTATTTGGGGCCAGGTCTCCTCGGTGAATCTGTATCCATTCACAAGCAAGTGGTAGATATAGTGAGCTGAGAAGCAGTAAGAGCGGGCATACACCTCATCAAACCTGGGGAGCAGCAGTGGGAGCTGAAGAGGAGGTTCCAAACAGGTGAGGCAGGCGCTTTCCCAACACATGTTTCAGAACACATTTTAAAGAATTTCATCCCATAGAATTTCACATTACTGTCACCATAAAATAATCCAAGTATATCATAACAAAATATCCCTCTGCAGTCTGTGTTGTATGGATGCTGCCCCTTTCCCTTTAAATACTGACCTGACTCCAGCTCTCTGAGCAGAAATCCCAGGTGCTTGAGTTGAAGGCATTCAGGGAAAAGCTCCCTGAAAGATTGAAAGCACTTGCTGTGTAGTAGAATCCTGCAAAAGCCTGGAAGGGGGTCACACGGAAGGAAATCAGTTCTCAGAACAGGATATATTATGGAGCTTTCAGGGTGGGGAATAAGAAAGTGGGCAAACAGGGCAGAAGAGAAACAGAAAGGGAAAAGCTTAATCTCCAACAGGGGAGAATCTTTTGGTGGTTTTTGCTCTTACCACGAATGCCCCTTGAACTTTTGGCTGATAAACCCCATCAAAGGAACAGTCTTCTTGGTCATGGCAAGCTTTGAAGTCAAACAGGAAAGCCACCTTTTCCCTACACAGTGATGGGTCCCCGGTTCCTTCAAAAGTGATGACATCATCAGGGTCATAATTTACAGGTCTCAGGTCTGCTGTGCACAGGCTGTCAAATATGTAGCCTCCAGTGAGGGTGGTGACATAATTCCGAGGGTAACAGGGGTTGATGATATTGGTTTTGATGGGAGACTTCTGTAGGTATAAGAGGGAGGTGTCAGAACCCACTCTTCTTTAGAGGGCCAGAGTGCTTCCCTCTTGCAAATCCTCACTACCCTCCCATGCAAAGAGTGACACGGACGGAAAACATGCCTCCAGTGCGCACTTGAAGGCAACTCCAGTAGGGGGTGGGTGAACCTGCCCCGGGCACGATCCCAGGCTCTCACTCACATTATCTGACCCACCCCCGGAGACCGTCTTGGGAAGCAGGTTTAATGAAATCCATTTGGATGGGAAAACAAGATAAGTTTAGATTAATGGATCATTTTAAAAAAAGACTTAATCTATTTATTTTAGAGAGAGAATGGGGGGAGGGTCAGAGGGAGAAGCAGACTCCCCACTCAGCAGGGATCCCGATGTGGGACTTGATCCTGGGACTCCAGGATCATGACCTGAGCCGAAGGCAGACGATTAACCAACTGAACCACCCAGGCACTACCTAGATTAATTTTTGACTAAAATATCACCTACCCACCTAACAAAATAATCCAAAAGGTTACAAATAAGTATATTATAAAAGTTAAGGTCCCTCCCAACCACTTCTAGCTACCAGATCCTTTCCATAGAAGTAATCACAATTGCCAATTTTTGTGATTTCCTGCCAGAGAGAGTTCTTGTATGCATATGCAAAAATCTTTTCGTCTCCTCCCTCTTCCTTTTTGTAAAAACGATGAATGGTAGTATTCTATACACAGTTATGCCCCCCTTTTATTTACTTAAAAATATACCTTTCCCATCTCTCCCATCATACATATAGAATGGCTTCTTGTTTTTGGTAGCTGCATAGCACTCCGCTGTACAAATAAACTATAGAGGAGATTCCTTAGATAAGGAATATGAATATGCATATTTAGATGGTTTCTAATCATTCTGCCATTATACACAAGGCTGCAACAAATATTCTTGTTACATATAAATCTTTGATCCATTTGTAATTTACTTGGTGTAAAGATCATAGTAGGGAACCAGACTTTATCTTCTTCAAATGGCTATCCAATATTTCATCTACTGGTGAAAAATATTCTTCTTATCTTATGCTAAATTCCAAAGTATTTGATTCTATTTATGGACTCCTTTTTCTAAGGAATTGGACTTGAATTCTGTCCAATTTTAAAGCCACTAAAGCGTCTCCTGCAGTAAAGTCTTGACTCAGACGATATTTATTCCAAGTCTTTCAATTTACTCATGTAGGCGATTGAGATACACAACTAAGTAATGCAATCATTTAACAAAGGCCCGTGACAGGAGTCCACACATAAGCCTCCAGAAGTCCGGCACTCATCCAGTGAGACTCTGATGACTGTCCTCCCTGTCCTCCAGACGATCTTAATATGACTGACTCTGTAGAAGCAGCAAACACGCTTCTTTCTGCCTCACTGCTATGAAAAAAATCCATGATTTTCAAAAATCGTCATGTCTACTGTAACAGGTCACACCACATCACCCTGTGGCTAAAATATTGGTTTAAATGGGGGGGGGGAGAAATCAATCAACTGGTTATTTCATTTCCCCCTCCAAATGTGACATATGTTTTAAGTAGTTAAAATGAAATAACTTATTTCTGGCTTGGCCTGGAGAAGAAGTAAGATAATATCAATTATTTCTGGCTTGGAACATAGAAGAAGCTCAGTAAGGATTCTTTCTTTTTGAAAAAAATTTTATTTATTTATTTAAGAGAGAAAGAGCATGCAGGCAAGGATGAGGAGGGGAAGGCGCAGAGGGAGAAACAGATTCCCCAGTGAGCGTGGAGTCAGACGTGGGGCTCCAATCCCCGGACCCTGGGATCATGACCTGAGCTGAATGCAGATGCTTAACTGACTGAGCCACCCAGGCAACTCTAAAGATTATTTTTATGCTCTTTTTGGAGTTTGGATGATTGTGCTGGCATTCTTTAAATATAATTTGCCAACGGTCCAAGTTGCTCAGACCCTCAGCATTCAAGAGCAAAAAAGTCCACTGCAAAACCGCAGCGTAACTTGGTATTAAACTAAATCCCATCAAAAGGTGAAAAATAGTGATAGGAACTATCCTCAATAGTGACGGAAACTATTAAAAGAACACACCAGGAGACTAATTTAAAAGGAAGGTACAGGACCAATAATGAAAAGTACGGTTTATTGGAGGATATAATCCCGAAGAACTAAATGACTGGAAGGATATTTTATAATTCTATATAGGAATTCATAATATCATTGATTACCCAATTTTTTACCAAGTTAATTTTCAGTCTATGCAACCACAATCATAATTTCAATGAAAAAAATTTCCTTTCTGTTACTGCTTAAAATGACACTGAAGTTCAGAATAAATGTTTGAGACTAGAAAAACAAACTATCACAACTAGAATAATTGGCTCAAGAATGGAAAAATGGATGAATAGAACAGGAAATCCAGAAACAGATCCTCCTTATCGAAGGACTTATTAGTGGAATGTCTCAGAATCCTTGAAATTATCAGATGGAAAAGGTCATCACAACTTTGTTGGTGGATATCTGGATGGTTTTTAATTTTGTTGGAAGATTGCCTATTTATCCATTTATATAAGAAATATACCTATCTTTCTTTTCTATCCTACAGAAGCAAAATCACTAGTCTAGAGCACGAGGTATAACTGTGAATAGTGAAGACGTTTAGTGAATAGGGTTGGAAAGAGATTCTTTCATTTTCACTTTGATACTTTTTTACACAGTTGGACATTTTTACCATAAAAATATACTTTCTGGGGTGCCTGGGTGGCTTAGTTGGCTAAGCATCTGCATTCAGCTTGGGTATGGTCCTGGGGTCCTGGGGTCCTGGGGTCAAGCCCTGCGTTGGGCTCCCTGCTCAGTGGGGAGCCCTGCTTCTCTCTTCCCTTGTTCCTTCTTTCTCTCTTGTTCTTCCTCTCTCAAATAAATAAATAAAATCTTTTAAAAAATGTAATTTCTTTGGGGCGCCTGGGTGGCTCAGTTGGTTAAGCGACTGCCTTCGGCTCAGGTCATGATCCTGGAGACCCGGGATCGAGTCCCACATCGGGCTGCCTGCTCGGCGGGAAGCCTGCTTCTCCCTCTCTCACTCCCCCTGCTTGTGTTCCCTCTCTGGCTGTGTTTCTCTCTGTCAAATAAATAAAATCTTTAAAAAAATGTACTTTCTTTTATAACAAGATGACCAATACAATTTTTCTTTTTTAAATAATGATACCTGGAATATTATGTGTCTATAAAAATAATAATTTCAAAGGATATTAAACAACATAGGAAACTGCTCATGGTATACTGTTAAGTAAAATAAAAGCTGGATATAAAGCTATATATAACATATGAAGCCAAGTTTGAAAACAGACATAATCGTGTATGAAAAAAAAAAAACTGGAAGAAGATGCAACAGTATGTTGAAGATAGTTGATTCTAGGGCGCCTGGGTGGCTCAGAGGGTTAAAACCTCTGCCTTCATCTCAGGTCATGATCTCAGGGTCCTGGGATCGAGGCCCGTGTTGGGCTCTCTGCTCAGCAGGGAGCCTGCTTCCTCCCCTCTGCCTGCCTCTCTGCCTACTTGTGATCTCTCTCTCTCTCTGTCAAATAAATAAATAAAATCTTAAAAAAAAAAAAGATGGTTGATTCTAGGTTTTTTTGTTTTGTTTTATTATTTTTTTTGTATTTGCTTTTTTCTTAATTTTCATTCAATGTGTTTTCCTTTAAAAACAAAAGAAAGCACTTTCTTAAAGAGGGGAGGAAGAATAGTGAATGCATGTCCCTGGCATCCAATAGGCTGTCAGAGACTCAAGCCTGGGGCAGCTGGAGGCTTGTTCCTACAGAAACAGTTGCAGGGCTTATATTCGGTATCATTCTCGGCACACTGTGACAGATGGGGGAACCTGACTCAGCCTGCGGGGATTACTCAGCCAGCAGTGCTGATGATGCAGTCACCTTTGTGAACCCTCTAAGTCGGGGCTTGGTAACACGTCTTGGGAACATGAAAGTATTGGCCAGGCAAGTTTGGACATGCATTTGTGGGTGATCCCCAGGACACCCGGATCCTTCCCCTCACCTGAGTCAGAAGGCTTTGAGGGCAGAGCCACCCTCTCAGGCATCCAGAGATTACCAGGCAAGTTGGAGAGCTGACCCCATCCCTGTGAGCCGACTGCCCTCATAGTGGCCGGGACCTCCCAATTCTGTCCCCCAGGCCTGGGCTCACATTTACTTCCTCAAACCCAAATCAGACTTCAGACAGGTGGAGTATTTGCTTCTCTATCATAGATTCTTGGATAATCATTCTTTAATAAACATTATAAAAATAAAAACCACACCCACAAACATTTCTCAGGGCCAGCTAAATTTAAGAAGTTGGCTTCTCTGACCTTCACTCACCCTGGGAAAAGGATGATTTCACCTGCCCCCTTTCTTCTGTTTCAAGTTCAGAGGAAACCCTGCCCTCCACCCTCGTCAGGACTAGATCTAGAGAGAGAGGCATTAAGCATTGCTAGAAATAAAAGGAGATGTAGAAAAGGAGATGGGAAACTGTGCCTGGAAAGAAGCGTGTTACTGACATACTTCAGCGAGTAAGTGGGGAGGAGCGGTGGTCACGGAGACCCCACTAGGCTGGACTGAGGGGGCTCCCTGGGGCTTTGGTTTGGCCCGTGGAGGCGGTGTGTGTCTAGGGTGGCATTGGGCCTGTTGAGTCCCAAGTGCCACCTACAGGGTCCTCCACGCCGTCCTTCCCAGGCAGTGCTCGGCCTCTCCCAACACCACCTGCCACACGCACGTGTCCTGAGTCTCCACGCTTTCCTGTGAGGCTCAAGGAGAAGCTCTGGGGGGCAGGCCAGATCTGGAGGGTGAATGCTCACACACACTTGTGATGACTGCTTGGTAAACGCAGGAGTCTGAAGATGCCAGTTTCGCTGGCGGCACACGGTGAGCCAGACGGTTCTCCTCCGCAGGCTAGTGGCGGGGAGCACACGACTTCCTTCCTTAATGGCCAAAGTAGGTGGGGGGTAACGTGTGGTGCTGGGTCGGCTATGCCCACAGGCTACCCAGCCCTTGTCCCCTGTCCCTGGGTCTCACCAGAACCCAGGATCTGTGGCCTCTGTTTGGCCTCAGGCCCCTCCAGGTGGTCAGAGACTCTTCCCTTCATCTTCATCTTCCCCCCTGAGCACTGGGAGCTCGGGGTCTAGCGTCTCATCCGTGGAGCTTGTGTTTGCCGGCACACACCGCACTAACACGGAGGTCACCTTGGTGACGGCCGTCCAGCTGGTGCCTGAACTAGCCATGTGTGCGGGCGAACGGTGACCATGTGAGTCACTGACCAGTGCGACAGAATTCCGTTACTCCAGAGTCCCACCATGTAAAGGGCATCAACCTGCCTAATACGGGCCCATCTAAAATGAGGCTCAGTCCTTTCCCTGTCTGCAAGGGTTTCTCTAGGGGTTACTTTTATTATTTGCTCTGCACTTACGGGAGTCGCGAATTTCCCAGGCTTATTTAGCTATTGGTTTAAAACAGTTTGTGTCCTTAAGCGGATCCCAGGTCTTGAATCATTTATAAAACACCTGGTGCCCTGGAGTTTCCCTAGACTTCTGACTCAGATTCACTGGAAGTGGTCACTACAACACACACAGAGGGGGAGGGAGAGAGAGAGAGAGCGCTTGGACCCCCACGAGTAAACTGGAACATGCTCTTACTTCTATCCACATTCTAACTGGAGTGGAAAGGACAGACCCCAGAAGCCGAGGCCCCCTCCTCTCCAGATACCCAAGGGAACACCTGCTGTCCTCCCCCCGCCTGCCCCAGCTCAGGTACCTGTAAGAGCATTGCCAGAAACCTCTTCTCAGCCTCGTTCCGGCCATAGCACTGGAAGCTATGTGTGTAGAGCGTGTACACATAGCCATACAGGGACACTTTCATGATGTTGCTGCTGTTCAGTCCTACCGCCTCTCCCGCCGCAAAGGCTATTTGGGTGGAGGCCCCACCTAAATCCAGGGCCCCTGTGGTCTCCACTCCGTGCGGATGCACCCACATATGCCACAGGTTCTTCTGCGCGGTGGATACAGGAAGAAAGAGAAAAGTCGAGAGGCAACGTCTTTGTGTGTTCATGGCTCTCCACCCAACCCATCTCTTATTGCTAAGAAGTATGACATGGGGGGCATTTGGGGGCCACAACTGTCCTTTACTTCAAGGGTGGTGAACTCAAATAGATGAGTGAAGCAGATTAGGTGTAGACAACAGGGAATGGTGGGGACTACGGCAAACGGGACTACATGAGCTACACTGTTCCCGTTAGTTGTTGTCATGCAGAATGTGAGTCCCTTGCAACCAGTGCTTCCAACTTTTGAGGGGTGTGGGGGTCAGGACAGGCTACCAAGGTGGATTTTTATGTGAAATTTCCAAATATTAATTGTTGGCTATTAATGAAAATTTAAGAATATATTTGAAGGGGAACACAATAGGCCTTGGGCTGGATATGGCTTATGCTCTCTGTAACGTGGTGATTATCTCTTGGAGTTGGCTTTCCTTTGAACAAGGGGCAGGGCATATCGGGACTGCAGTGTAAGGGACCTGGGGACGCAGGATGGGTTGGGAAACCTGAGGGCTCTAGGAATTTCAGAGGGCTGTGGAGCTTTGGGAAGGGTCATTCTCCAGCTACCCTTCGAAAACCCATAGGCTTTAGATTTAGATACTCCTCACCTCCAATTTCTTATTAGCTAGTGCAGTGATGGTATTCCCTGTTCTGTGTGCCTTTGGTCCTGCTTATAATGCAATGTTTTTGTCCCAGCCAAATGTGTCTTTTCTTAGCTATTGTCTCATAGGTGTTTCCTTAATGCATTCTGTGATAGGGATGACACAGGACAGATGCCCCTGTCAGCATGCACCTCTGCTTTAAGCGGCCGCCCACAGGGGATGAGATAAATAGCAAGATTAAAAACCATGCATTTGTTTTCACACACCTCCAGGAAATTTCCCATTAAATAGTTGGCTGTAATCCATCCATATATCCCTTCCTCTTGCCCAGAAATGATTTGAGCACCCCTAAAATCAAAGGGCTGGGACTTGAAGTAGTTTTGGATGCTTGCAAGGACTTCATTAGCTGCTGTTTCATTCTGTAACCTATGCAAGGCACAGAACACAAAAGGCTGAGTGCCTGGACAAAAGAGTCTTAAAATAATCTCACTCAGGTGAAAAGGTAAACCTCTCACACAGATGCACTTGTTACCTGTCAAACTGCCAATCAGAAAAATTACTTCAAGTAAAATTACCCCTCGTCCTCTCCTCTCTTACCTGTTCCCATCCCATTCTCTAACGACCAGTTAACCAAAAGTGCCTTCTGCTTAAGCACCATTGCTCTGTCTCAGATCAGCACAGGAAGCCATAGGGGTGGCAGAAGTAATCTCCTGGGGCACCACATAAAGGCGCCCTCATCAGGCCACGAGGAAGGGGGATCTGAGGAGGAGGGGGGAAAGGAAGAGGGTTGAGTTTTCAGCAGTCCCTGCTTTGCTCTTGGGGAGGGCTTCATCCTGAGGGGGTATGATGGCCATCATGTCTGTCATTGGATTGAAATCCATCAGTGTGCCCATCCACAGAAGAGTGGCAACACAGCTTTCCTAATCACCCAATGACATAGCATTATAATACCCATTTGATGCCATTTTACCTTACGGAAGAAGATTCACTTGGCAGATTATTTTCCCTTTCATCAGTGAGCTAAGAAAGCCAGGGACACCAGTTTATTCTTGCCTCAAGAAGAAAGAGCCATATTACAACAGAAGGTCATGCTAATTCAGCAGCAGATTATCACTGCTCAGAAAATAAGTTGAGAGTTTTCCCGGTTTTATCAGTTCCCATCCCAGAGGATTCTGATTATTTCTTATTTTTTTTTTAAACTTGACTTTCCTAGCAATTAAGATGTCAGCTAGCTCCTCCGAAGGAATGAATCACCATCAGAAAGTTTTACAAGGAGGAGTTAATATTTAATTTATTCAAATGGGACATTCACTGTGTTCCCAAGTGGTACACTTGCTGTTCCATGGTTTTTGTCATGGGCTATAAATCAAAGCCTTCTAAATATTCCTCACTGGGAGGACTGGAAGAAAAAGCAATTAAGAAAAATTTAGGGGTTTCGTCTCCATAAGAAAGAAAAGGCAGAAGGAAGGAATTTCTCTATCATTTCTATTTCAAGTGAACATAATCATTACGAAACACACGCAGATTCTGAGAGGGAGCAAAGAAATCCAACTTTCTGCCATATTCTACTTGGTCAACAAGGACATAGGAATAGAAACAAGGAGAGAAAAACCACAAGGAAAAGTTCAACTGAGGGTGCTTCCTGATTTCTTTTAGTGCTCATGTTGAAGTGGCTCTGTTTGTTTGTTCCTGCGCATTTCCCTCCTGCCCACACACATGACTTTATGCTCCTGGCACCGTAGACAACGTGGCTCTAAAGCAGGATGAGCGCCATCTTTAGGGGCTAAAGGCTTATTTCCAAAGTTTGGAGTAGGTTCTACCCTGGGTAGATTAAAGTTTGATATTTTAAAAACTATTTTTCTTTCATTTCAAGGTCAAGAAAATACAGTAATGGGGGAAAAAAGACAAAGGACTCTCAAAGACAGTGCACCTGGGCTAAAAGCCATCATTGCAAATTTAGAAGGCTATGCTTAATTGAGTGGAATGAGCTGTTTGTTTCCTAATAGCGCCAAAGACTGACTGGGGTGAAGTGTAGGACGTCTGCTATTTTACATCAGATTCCTGGGCTTTCTGTACATGGGTAGAAGCCACACAAATATGGCGGCACTCAGTGGAGCTGGTTACACACAGGTATCAAAAGACCAGGCGTCAAAAACAATTTTTACTTTTCTAAAGAATTAGACATACACCTCATGAGATTTCATGTTACCTTCCTTTCTCCCAGATTATCAGGGAAGTCACCAACAGGGAAGGAATCCAATTCAGAATAATGTCCTTCTGAGTATTAAAATAAAGTCTGAAAATTTCCCAGCTTCTGAAGCCTAAACTTATGGCAGAATATGGGCTTCTTTCTTTCAGATTTGTTCCGAGAAATAGAGTTACATTCTTGGCAGGGTTCAACACACTCTTGGCTATTTCGATCAGAGGGGCTCCTTGAGGCCGCTCCAGCCTTACCTTAGCAAGCGCATCCCAGCGGTGGCCCCCAGGTGAACGCAGCTGGATCTATGGAGGTGGGCTGGAATCTGCCCCTTGACTTTTTGCATGCAATCCTCAAAAGCTTTGGGGACATCTTGGGGGTTTTTCCAATAGCTGGAGATCCCAGAGCCTGAAGAGCAAGCAGTCAGCACTTCTCAGCATTCCCAGGAACCAACAAGAGCAGCACGACTTCCAAATAAAAAACAAATCAGCTTTGGAAATTAACGGGTTTGAGTAGCGGGTTGAAAACAGGTGGATTTGGGAAGTCCTATGTGGTCACACTGATGACTCAACTCCCAAAATACAAAAGGAAAGAATTACAAAAGGGAAAAAGATCCCATTATGGAAATTTCGAGTATAAATAAAAGTAGGGAGAAGAGTATAACGAACTCCATTGCACCCATCGCCCAGCTTCCACAAGGATCAACTTGTTTCACCTGCTCTCTCTTTCCAAGAGCAAACTGCAGATACAGTATCCTTTCATTCCCTAAACATTTCAATATATTAAAAGACAAAAGGTCTTGTTGTTGTTGCTGTTCTAAAATAATCCATCTTATTGGCTTTTGCTTCTCCAGTTTCCTTTCATACTACTTGCCTTTGGAAAGTTCACTTGTTTTTTGTTTTATTTTTTAAAGATTTTATTTTTAAGGAATCTCTACCTGCGATGTGGGGCTTGAACCTACAACTCCGAGATTAAGAGTCACACACTCCACCAACTGAGCCAGCCGGGCGCTCCAGGAAGTTCATTTCTTGACAGAACTTCTACCAAATAGGTTTAGAGACATAGTGAAAGGTGGAACAGGAAAAAGGAAACAAGAATTCAGATCTATGTCCCATGTTTTCAAACACAGAGGGAATAAAGGAATCCTGTCATGATTTATCTTCAGGAAACATTTTGGTATACCTATATATAATTTCACAAGACGTCATCCTCAACATTAAATATAAAATAATACCCCAAAGGAGAAGTAACATACCTAGAGAGACATATAACCCAAACAAATCCATGACAGAGTTCCTCAGTTAGATCAGAAATCTCCAGGAAGGTAAAATGAATGGTCACAGAAAGAACTGAAAGTAGAGTTAGGCAAGAATTCTTTCTTAAAGAAGCATAATCAGTGCTCTACTATTATGCCTATAAAAAATTAAAAAAGAATCCTTTAATAGAACCAAATTTTAGTGAAGATTCCCATTAGACATTCCCTCCCTATTCATATTTTTTTCCTCTCCTCTCCCTCCTCCTACTTCTCTCTTTCTCTCTATCCAGTTTGAATTAGAGTCCAAATAAATTCCATCCACTGCAGTCGGCTTGTATGTCTCAAGTCTCTTTTATCAATAAGTTCCATCCTCCCTTTCTGTTTTCCCCTTGAGATTAAAAAAATCTTCCTTGCGATTTCATTTGTCTTATAGAGATTCCCACAGCCTAGAATTTGCTGACTGCATCCCTATGTAACATGCTGTTGAGTCCCCGCTTTTCCTATAAATTGATAACTGAATGCAGTTATAAGTAACAGTCAGATTCAGGTTTGGACTTTTTCAGAAGCAATAATTTATAGGGATTAGTGTGAACTTCCAGTATGAGGCACACTATCTGGCTACTTCTCTTTGTGCTATTAGCAGGCATCAGAGATCACTGCTTAGACTCGTTAGCCCAGAAGGGTTTACGAAATGCTGAGGTTTTATTTCCATCTTCACTGCTTCACTTATTACCTAAATGCTTTCCTAAGAGGCAAACTTCTCTCTGCTTAACTATTTGCTTACCCTATGGTACAGTTTGTACAGGGAAGGCAGGATAAGTACTTGAATCTTTCCCCTTCATCAGCTTAAGAAATAGAGATGGCATATCCCATATTGTCCTCATTTATCCAGTGAGGGATTTTATTTGTTTGTTGTGTATCTTTTTAAAATTTTTAAAAAAAGATTTTATTTATTTATTCAACAGAGAGAAACACAGCTAGAGAGGGAACACAAGCAGGGGGAGTGAGAGAGGGAGAAGCAGGCTTCCCACTGAGCAGGGAGGGTTTGTGGGCTTGATGGGGCTTGATGGGGGCTTGATGGGGACTTGATGGGGGCTTAATGAGGGCTTGATGGGGGCTTAATGGGGACTTGATGGGGGCTTGATCCCGGGACTCCAGGATCATGACCTGAGCCGAAGGCAGACGCTTAACAACTGAGCCACCCAGGTGCCCCTGTTTGTTGTGTATCTTTAGGAACATATGAATTTGAAGATATATTTGATGTGTTTATATTCACTGTAGTTATTATTCTTACTGATGGTCCCATTGTTGGCCAGTGAAGTTCTCTTCAACATGACCCCTGAGTCCTTTAGATGTGATCCTAGAAAACTTTGAGAGCTTGAATAGGGAGGGAATGTCTAATGGGAATCTTCATTAAAATTTGGTTCTATTAAAGGAGTCTTTTTAATTTTTATAGGCGTAATAGTGGAGCACTGATTATGCTCTGATATTGGTTGTGTGATCTTATACACTTCTTGCCCCAGCTCTGGAATCTGCCACTTCTCCAAGGAGTCCTGGCTTCGTTTTTTAAGTATGGTATTTATTTTCTGAAATTTGGAAGCCTTTGCAAGACTTTTCAGAAGACAGACCCAGGAAAAACTTTGTTTCAAGAGAAAATGCATCATGAATTCGTATTGGTACTTCTACTTCAAAACTACAACTTAAGTTGATCTTGACTTTCTCTTATGCTAAAAATCCTGCTTCCCAGCAACTTCAGCTGAATAGCTCCCTTGCTTTCTTTCACAATCCACCCACAATGTCTTAGATGACAATATCAGCACTACCACCTACTGTATGGTTATTGAGAATAGTTTAAGATTTTTTTTAAAGTTCTTTTTGTCCTTAAGGTATATCCCATTAGGCATTATGGACCCTATGTATAGCATCCATGAGTAACATTTTCTTGAAACACATACATGTCCAGGCTCATTTGCCTGGACGCTGTCTGCGGCTGCTTTTGTGCTAAAGTGACAGAGCTGAACGGTCACGACAGGTGCCCATATGGGCAACAAGTAACAGATATTTATCATCTAGCTTTTTACAGAAAAAGCTTGCTGTTCCCAGAGTTAGATGACCTATGGGCATCTCTAACTTAACCTGTCCAAAGCCAAATCCCTTGATCCCTGCCGGCCCCCAGCTGACTCACGTCCAGTGTTCCCCTCTCCGTTGCTCAGGCCAGAGCTGGTGCTCAGGCATCACCAACTTAGACACCTCATACTGAATCTTTCATAAAATCTTGTTGGCTCTACTTTCAAAATACCTCTTAAATCTGAGCCCTCCTTCTCCCCTTCCCCAGCACAGTCCTAGATCAGGCTTTCTCAGTCTTGGTCCCACTGACCTTTGGGGCCAGATGCTTCTTTGCTGTGGGACCATCCTGTGCATCGGGCTCTGTCCGGCAGCATCCTTGGTCTCTATCACTAGATGCCAGCAGTGCCATCAAATCCAGGGTTGACAACCAAAAATGCCCCCAGACTTCGTCAAATGTCCCCTGGGAAGCCAACAAGCTCAGTCTCAGCCGGGTCACCGTGATGCCGCAAGTTTATGACATCAGTCCGTGCGCTGCTCTAGGAGCCCCGGTTTCCCTGCTCCTGACCCCAGCCTCTGACTCTGTGTTCCACGTCCAGAGTGCTCTGTTAAGATCCTTGACCAGAATCTCCCAATGACTTTCCAGTAGACCCTAAAGAAAACGCTTCTGAGTACCACTCAAACCTCTCAAGGCCCTCTGTGAGCTGGCCTCGACCACGGCTCTGGCCACTACTCACCTTTCTTCCTCTTACTCATTCTGCTCCAGCCACACTGGTCCCTTTGTCTTTCCTAGAACATGCTGAGCAGCTCCCAGCCCCAGCCTTTCTGCTGACCAGACCCTCAGCTCAGCACTTTCTTCCCTCAAAAATGTGTATGGCTCACACTTTCTTTTTACTTTTGCCTCTGCTTAACTATCCCCTTCAACCAGAGCACGATCATTCTCTGTCCACCTACCTCACCTGAATTCTATTCACAGCACTCCCCCTGACGTGTTATATACCCTTCAGTGATCTATCCCCTCGATTGGAATGTGAGTTCCAAAATAGCAGAGACTTTGTGTATTTCACTTTAGAATCCTCAGTGTCAAACAGTTACTAGCAAACAGTTGATACCCAATACATATTTATTAAATAAGTGAATAAATGAATCAGTCAGTCAATGAGATTTTCAAACCAGCATACATCTCTATATAAGGGGATCATGTAGTCCAGTCTGATCAACCAGAGCAGTCTCTGGAAAGGGGCTGGTTAGGAGCCTTGCTGGAATGTCAAAACTTGGGGCATCTGAGCATGTCACCCACAACCTATCTGTATAAGATCCTATAAGCTTCCTAAAGGAAAGACAAGATTGGGCTCACAGGCTTACAGGATCCTGGGATCCACAACCCCAAGAAAGGAGGGTTGAAATAGCTATTCCAATCTTGAGAAAGATGGTTGGACAGATGACACAAAACTTACTCGAGGTGGGGCAGAAGCAGAAGATATGTAGCCAAGCAAAGGATGCTTTCAATAGCATAGTGAACTGGTCCCAACAAAACTCTTCAAGGTAGTTCCGTGGAAGAGAGGGTTACACTTAAGCTCTAGTGGAGTTTAAAGGTCTTAACCACTGGTTTAAGGGGAACACATGAATGTCCTTTGTGGGAAGAGGCAGCAGCAGCCATGAGCACTGTACATCATGAAAGAGATGAAGGGCGTGGAGGGGCCCAATGCCCTCCAGGGAGTGGCTTTGCAACATGCAGCTAGAGCTTTGGACACCAGCATGGGTACCAGCACCTAAGGCGGCACCCAGTGAGCTCAGGAAAACAGCAGTAACTGAGGACTGATGATACTCACCAAGACCCCTCCACCCCCTACCAAGAAAGAAATTTCCAAGAGCCTGGGTATCTGGGAAACACTGCTGGGCAAACAAGAATTCATCACCCCCTCAGACTGGCCAAGGCAGGGGAGTCATGGGAAATTTCCAAATGGGAAACCAGAAACCCAAATTATGCCTGGAGAAGCCACATGTCTTCAAGAGGACAGCACTTGCCAAACTTCAGCTCTGTATTTTGAGCTTTAGTTTGTGGTCTTCTGGTCACATGGAGTATATATATGGATCCCTGAGGCTACTGTGATCAAAGGTAAGACCCATTTATGTATGTGATGTGGGCTCCATGACCCTGTCCCTCCCCTAAATCACATCTCCTACAGTCAGAAGATCATCAGGACTGACTTGGCTGAATTGTTCTCTGGGTCTAAATACAGATCTGGGACAGACTAACTTCTTGACAAGAATATCCACCAGGAGCTCTAAAGTGTGTTGCCCCAAGAATGATAAAGCTGACTTAATTGAGTGTTTACTGTATGCCATGCATTTGCCACCTGCGTTACAGACATTATGTCACTGAATCTTCAAATGATTCCTATGGGATAGGTGTTAGTATTATTATGCTTATTTTATAGACGAAGAGGTCAAGACACAGAGAGTTTAGAAATTTCCCCAGCACTCACACAGGAGGAAATGAGGCAAGGTATCCATCATTATCCTACACTACCCTCTCTTTTCTCAAAGTGGCTGGTTTCACCTTTTAAATGAGCCTTAGGACAACAGAGGTGGGATCTCCGGGTGAGCTTCAGGAAGGTGTGGCCACCTGTGTCTTATGGGTGACAATGCAAGTAGTAGTCAGAAAGTATCTAAGTCCCCGTCAAGCAGATGCCCCTTCAAATGAAGCCTTAGTGTCTCAGCTGTCAACGCCTGCATGGCTTGCCTCAGCTGCAGAGAGCTGCCTTGCTCAATGTCTTGCTCTTCCCAGAATGGCAACATCCAACAGCGGTATCGCAGTCTGGCTGGAACTTGGTCAGGCCCATGTGGCCGTTTGACTTCTCTTTTCAACCAATCGTCCTTCTTTCTTTCTTCCACAGGTGTGGACCTCTAATAACTATCTTGTATCCTAAACTCAAGCTCAAAATCAGCTTCTTTTTTTTTTTTTAAGATTTTATTTATTTGACAGAGAGAAACACAGCCAGAGAGGGAACACAAGCAGGGGGAGTGAGAAAGGGAGAAGCAGGTTTCCCGCTGAGCAGGGAGCCCAATGTGGGACTCGATCCCGGGTCTCCGGGATCATGACCTGAGCCGAAGGCAGTCGCTTAACCAACTGAGCCACCCAGGCGCCCCTCAAAATCAGCTTCTTGACAACCTAACCTGGACACCTATGTGCCAGTGTAGGTAAGGTCCTAGTTGCCCTCCATGGTAGGGCAGATGATCAGAACTCACCCTGTTATTCAAAGAAGTCTGTTAGTCTCCCTGTGGGAAAGGCTAGTTCTGCCCCCCAGCTTTTTCAATGCCACGTGGGCAACTCACTGAGGTGAATGAAAGAAGCTGCTTGGGGCTGCGGGGACCAGTCCAGAGTCTCTAACCTGTGCACTGTCGGCCAACCGTATATCTGTTAACATCTTCAGGATGCACTGGTCAGGAAACTCTAGGCCAAGTCAAAGACTGTGAGCCTCTGAAGAGGGTGGCTTTTAAGAGAGTGCACACGTACACATACTCGCTAACTGGGGCTTGTTATGAGTACTAATGACTTAATTGTAAAATGCAAAATTGAATAATATCTTTATGACCTCAGGCTAAAAAAGATTTCTTGAATACAAAGGAGCAAATCATAAAGAAGACTGATAACTGTTCCTACATAAAAAGTAAGAACTGTTCATGAAAAGACACAATGAAGAGACTTAGAAAGATGAGCCATAAACTGTAAGGGGATAGGAGAACAATATATTACTACCAAAAAAGTCCTCAGATTTACAATATTTAGAAAGAACTTCAATGAGTCAATGAGAAAAAAATCAAGCGTCCGGTAGAAAAGTGAGGAAAAGACATGAACAGGCACTTCACAAAAACAGAAATGGCCATAAGTATATGAAATATACATATAAAATATGTAACTATATTTATAATTTATAATTTTATAAGTAAGTAAATATATAAGTATACTCAACCTTATTCATAACCATCCTTTCCATAGCCATGTATATACAAATGTCCAATAGGGAAAAATGAATGAGCTCTGCTACTCCTGTCAATGTAGATGAATCTTAAATACTCAATGTTAGTGAACAAAGCAAACAACAGAAGAATAAATGTTTGATTACATTTATATAAATACCTGTTTGATTCCATTTTCAACTAAATGCATAGGGACAAAACTAGAAAGAACAATGAGGAAACCGTGAATATAAAATTCAGGCTATGTTGTGGAGATGCTGGGAATGTTGTTTCAGGGGTTGGCATCTCACAGGCCAAATCTGGTTCATCAACCTTTTTTTTTTTTTAAATAGCCTGTGAGCTAAGACAGTTTTACGTTTTTAAATAACAAGGAAAAATTAAAACAATATGTTCCGACACTTGAGAATTATATGAATTTCAAAATTTTAGGGCCCGTAAACTGTGCTGGAATAGAACCATGGCCATTTTTTTATGTATTGTCCATCCTTGTCCATCTCTTTCTACCACACGTCCCCCAATATGCACAGCCAGTCAGGACACGACTCCCCTACTGGGACACACTTCTCCGTGGCTCACTCATGTCAGTCTTTTGAGCAGAGGCCCTGACTGCCTTTGTTCTGGATTATATTTTCAAGGATGTTTGTATAATAAGCTGGCTCACAAGATAGAGACAGTGTTCTTCCCAGATCAAATGGCAGGCATTATCAATATTTCAGATTCCCTAATCTTGGGGTTTGTCTTCTGTAATACGACCCACTGTGTGAGCACATACTGTCTGGCCCTCTTTACATCATCTCGTGCAAAGTGAGGCTTGGAGAACCAGCTCAGGAAAATGCTATGTGAGCAGTAGGCCATCCTTGGTTCTGATCCCGAGACCTGTGTCTTCCAGAAGCCTTCATTCTTGCAACCGTGCGGAGTGAAATCTCACACCATGCGCTGCCATGTTTCAGACGTGAGAAATCTGCAGCCCTGGGAAGGTCACTGAATGGATGAAGCACCAGCACAGGATCGCACCTGTTCCTGATACCTAGTCCCATGCTCATTCTCTGCCCCCAGGCAGCTTCCTGGGATCCTTCCAGGCCTCTGATGGCCCTTGGGACTCTCCCCTGCTTCCCTATGGGCCTTACCTTTCACACTACACTTGAAGGTTTGACTGACCACTCCAGTATTATTCTCCTTCTCTGCTGGCCACTGATACACGTAGACGGTGGTTCTGGAAGACCCGGCATCGAGCACGATTCCATACTGAGCAAAAGGGGAAAGGGAGAGTCAGAAATGGGCTGGGCCTCTCTGAGGACTCCTTTCTAATGGACCACTGAGAACCCTGAATACTCTCAAGGGCTTAATCCACACTGCATCATTTAGGTAGGGGCTAACCAAGGGGGGGAAATTATTTGCTCCAAAGCAACTTTGTCTCTTTGGACTGTGGGGGAAGGGGATGAGATGAGGTGGGGTCAGGTGTCCTGGGACCTGGTTCTCAGCTTTGGCCACCTATTAGAACCACTTGGGGAGTTTCTGAAACTCCCAGTTCCAAGAGTTCGAAGTTCCAAGAGTCATTAAATCAGACTCTCTGGGAGTAGATGAAGGCAGTTTCTAAAGCTCTCCTGGATACCCCTGTATGCAGCCAAGGTTGAAAATCAGCACTCCAAGGATCTTGACCATCTCCTGGTTTCTTCCTCACCCACACCTTTGAGGTGGGGGACAGAAGCCACCTGGGTCTCCTAAGGGAAATTAATAAGTCAGTCACCTGCTGCCCAAATAAACATAGGAAGTTCTCACAAGGGAAAAACACATCAATACCTGCATTAACCTTCAGAAGTATTCATAATTAAGGAGAAAACCCCCACAATACAAACTAATGCTGACCTACTGTCCGACTTTGGTAACATGGCACACGAACAGGCAGAGGAGGGCGTTGTCAGGGCTAGCTGTGCCCAGGATTGCTGGCTAGGAGTCCTGGACCATCTCCCCAGCTAAAGGCAAGCATCAAGGACCTTCCCCTGAGGGTCTTGGCAGCCCAGGCCCTGGACCCAGCCTGAGCAGAAAAGAGCATGCGTTTGCAGCCTCTGGGGACCAGAATGAGTAATGCTGACTGAGGTCTGTGTATGCTTGGACCTGGAGCCAGCCCAGGGCAGCAGAAGTTTCTGGGTCACAGCTCTTCCCCAATTCCACCACTATTGGGTTAGGCTGCTCCTCTCGGTGAGGAAGATGAGTTCGGGTTCTGGAGGCAGAGCGACTCAGGTGGATGCCTGCTTTATGACCATGGGTAGGAGGCCTAAGCTCTCTGGGTTTCCTTATCTTCAGATAACTTAACCCCAAGAAGTCAATAGGAGACCCTACACCTGATACTCAATGTTTGCTCAATAAATACAGGCTATATAGAAGAAAGAGCAATAAAGCAAAATAAACAAATAAAATTACAACAAGGAAAAGATGAAAGAAAAGGAAATAACACCCACTACTGTTCTAACACTTTGCTATATACCTTTTCCAATGGTCTTCTGTGTCTACAGCTACATATATGAATATGTGGTTGGACATATGTTTTCAATAGGATTACGCTGTACATAGTCTTTTCCAATGCTCTTTTGTTACACAAGAAGCATATCATGCACATCTCTCCCTGCCGGTAAAAATACTGATATCATCATTTTCACCAATTCCCTGATTCTAGACATTTGGGAGGGTTCCAACTTTGCACCATTAACAAGCGCTTGTTTCATCTAAAATGGGACCTAATAGAACATGCTGCCCCAGCTCCTCAATCACAGCTTCCCCATTATACTGGGATGGAGCATCCTGTGTCCATCAGTATTTGGACCTGGACAGCCTCTTCATCTCAGCCTTCAATCTGATGAATGCTGATAGCGATCTCGACACGACACCCTCTGAGAACAAGGGAGGCATTGTTCACAGCCAGCTCTGGCTGAGGCTCACCAAGGAGATTAGCACACAGGTGGAGCCCAAGGAAACCAGGCACTCATGAGATCTGAGCCTCCCTCCCAGTCCGCTTTCTCCTCTCTCACCTGCCGCTGACCCATTCAACGCCCCTTCCCCGGCCCCTCCACGCCTGGTGCTGACTGGAGGAGGAAGTACACACATGAAAGCAGAGACACACAACGACACCACAGGTTCCCCGCCCTTCCCGTATCTCCTGGAATCCGGCTCTTCACAGTGTGTTTTCCCTGTCAAGGAAACTCCGGGCTGCTGGGCCAAGATCAGGAAGGAGGAAGAAGGGCCATCTCATCTCATTATCATCCTGGCTGGGATCCAGTTTTCCCCAGGGTGGGAGCAGCCAGACGTTCCCCAGTGAGCCTAGAGAAATGGCTGCCCCTCGGGCACCTGCCGATGTGCTGACAGGGACCAACCCTGAGCCTGGTGCTACTTCTGAGTAACCACCATCATTCCCTGACATTTTCAAAAATAGAAAAATTGGCCGTTAGCCAGTTTCAGAGCTCATTGGCCGAGATCAGTGGTATTCAATGTGCTTCAGTGGAGTGGGTGGGATGGGGACTGAATTTCATTCAGTTCAGCTAGGTGGAAAGTAATAAGGAACCCTCTGTCCAAAGCAATGTCAGGAAAAACAGAATGTGGAACTGAAGACACGCTCAGTCGGTTAACCAAAAGGGAACAGCGTTCCACATGAACTGCACGATACAAAACTTAAGGACTGTGTGAGCCTCTAACAAAGCAAAAGTAAAGATCATAAGATCACATTTCTTGGATTTACTCTAATCACCACTGTCATCATCACTATTAGCATAATAATAGGAATAGTATTAATAAACATTTGTTGAGTACTTATAACATGTCAGGCATTACACAAAGTGCTTCAGTGTTGCCTTCAGAAGGCAGATGTTGTCATCATTCCCACCTGAAAGGTGGGGAAACTGAGGGTCATGGAGGTAAATAATTGCCCACAGTCCCAGACTTGGGCTCAAGTCTGGGTCTAACTGATCATCAGTCCTATACACAGAGCCCCCATGCTTTCACTGAGTTCCAAGGAAACCAGGTCCACAGTGTTGACTGCTTCATAGTAAGGTGTGCATTCGCAGACTTTCTTTGCTTGGACAAAAAGTCCCTCAAAAGCTAAATCATAGTTAAGTGGTTTGCAGATCTGGCTCCAGAGGAGGTGGACTAAAGTGATGAAGGAGTTGCGTCTTTCTGGAAAGGAAGAAACCAATTATCTAACTCTCACTCTCCGAGGGGTAAACCAGGGAGGGCCTCAAGGCACCAGAGCTCCAGGCTGAGGACTGAGAAACAATGATTCTAGCACGGCCTGGTCCTGCGGTTGTGCTTCGGAGAGTAACCGCCAAGCATGGGAGTGTGGCACAACACCGGGATCCAATGTGACCTGAGAGGGACTATGTAGGCCCCTCTTCAGCAATCACGTCATGTGGCTACTTATTACATCGGACTGGGAAGCTGTAGGGCTTCTAGACAGTTGTGGTTGGGGGTGGGGAGGGCAAAGTCTTTTCAAAAGGAAGATACTAGACTTAATGATAATAAAGCAAGTGGGGGCCTGAGTGAAAAAGAAAAGCGATGCCATTATGTTTACTCTTCAGGCTGGTAGAGCAGGTCAGACCAGTAACCATGAACATGGAACTGGGGTTACTTGGACCCTTGACTGAGTTTTGATAGTTCTGCTATTCAACTCAGACAAACCAAGGCTAGGTAAGCCAAGACTCGATTTAAGAGCCAATCATCATGATTAAGGTTTTAAGTAACATTCCAGGGCCCCCCTAGATAGGACATTGTGGAGCCGGCCCCAAATAACCAACTGTCAGCTGCACACCAAGGCAAAACAAACTTCGAGGTCTGAAAACAAACAGAACAGTTTAGAGACCGCTGTATTCATTCAGCTGCCCTTCCACAACGGCCCTCCCCACCCTTAGCACACACTGTAAAACAAAAACAACAACAAAACAAAGAGGCTTGTCCTCATTCTGAAAAGAGCTGCATATGGAATGTTTTTTCAAGTGGCCCTTCCGCTCTTGGTTCCACTGGCTCAGAACATCTGTCTTTTCTCACATTTAATCCACCCGATTAAGCAGAATGGGTCTTCTGAGCCTGTATTCCAATGTGCGACAGTTCTTGTCCCTTACAACTCTGACCAGCGTCTGACGCAAGATTTGAGGAGATCAAAAATCCCCTCTTTGAGCTGTATGCCAATGGCTGAGGGCATGACTTCTGACCCTCCTAAACCCTTGTTTAAGTCAACATTCTCTGCTCTTTTGTTTCTTCTGCACCACAACCGCTTTTTCCAGTCCATGCAACTGTGAGAAGCTGTCTGCCCTCTCTGTTCCTCTACTTTCTCATCTGCAAAGTAAGGATAACAATAATCATATCTAGGTGGAACAGTCACTGAGGGTTCCCTGCCTACATCCCTCAGGCCTTATCACGGTGATGCCCAGCCATGCAGTTTCCACCCGCCTTACAGGCTCTCTCCAGTGGCCTGAGCCCACCTGAGCTTACAGCGTGCCAGAAATGCTAGAGACCGGACGTCTCCCAGGGAGCAGACACTCAACCAATCACTAGCAGAAGCTGGTGTGTAAGTATGACCTTGAGCAGGACACCTGCGAGGCAGGGGTTCTAGATGCCCTTTGGTAGAGGACAGCCCTGGGATAGGTTGGGAGCCCTGGCTCCCAGAGACCTTCTGCAGAACTGAGCCCTTGCTGCCCACAGTGGTAACCGGCTGGATGGCAGGCCCTCCGCTGGCTGCCTTCCCACCCCCTACCTATGCTTCCTGGGGTCATTCCCAGATGGCCTACTTTTACTCACATCTTTGATCAAGGGGACCCACCTGACCCAGAATCATGAAGCGTGTGAGTTCCCCTCCTTCAGCGTAGCCTCCTTCCTGCCCTGGGGTCTACTTTTCTCTACTCAGTTTACTCTTCTAGGGCTTCTGCCAATTCCTCCCTGTCCCTCGACTGTGAACAGAAGAATCACCTCCTACTTCCTGAAACAAGTGGAAGCCAGCAGCTGGCAACTGCCGTAACCAGCCCATCCCTAACTTTTGTAGGGCCTGAGAGGAAATTTCATAAATGCAGACTTTTACTCTCCCTCCCAACTTCTACCTGTCCTCATCTCACCTCCGGCAGATTCACAGAATAAGAGCCTCGTGCACCTGTACATTGACTATAGGAGGCGTGACATCTCAGACTCCACATCTCTGCTCTCTTTGCAATCCCTGCAAAGAGCTGCCCGTTTGCAACCCCTCAGACCAGTGGTGAGGTCCGTCCTCTGGAGGAGGCCCACACAGACCCTGGCTCCCAGAATCCCAGGCACCACAGCCTGTTCTAGAAGGGGAAGCATGGCTCTGGGTGGGCACATTCACTTGTGCCATGGAGAGAGATAATCCCCGATACAACTAGAGCTTGTTCCTCTGAGATATGGGGTGTAAGAGTTGTGCCTGGGGTCTAAGAGGGCTATTAGCCTTGCCCCCATTTGGGGGATACTTCCATCCCCCAGTTCAGCAAAACTTCCTGCACCCGTACACATCCTCCCCACCTTCCCGCCTATGCAAAAGAGGATGAGTTCTCCTATCAGAGGCAGTACCTTCTCCTGGGTCCCCCATTCTGAACTTAGGATCAGGGAGAAGAGGAAGGAGAGTGAATAAAATCCTCACCTTGGGAACAGGAGGGACAAGGCCTGTCATCCACAGCCAAACCTATGATTTCTCACTTTGCAAGATGGTGGTGACAATGCTTGCTTTGTCTCCCTGCTATAGCTACCACAGGGGCTACATGAGAAACTCAGGGAAAAGCGTTCACCCAACTGAACTACAGTTTACAAAGTATAAGGAGATGGTGTTACTTCTAGTTGCAATTCTTATTTTCCAGAGTTAATAGAAGAAGGCAGTGCCTGGAGCTTGGGAAGATGCCTTCTCTAGGCCATGGCCAATGTCTTTCGACAACCAGATAATTTGTTTTTCCTCATCACTGGACAGTTGCATAAGGTTTCTTTTTTCTTTTTCTTTTTTCTTCCTGTTATTCATGGGAATGCCTTGAGATTCTTAAGTAAATGCCCTATAAAAGAGCCAAATGCCATTATCTAAAGGAGATTTTACTTTAATCTGAAGAGCAGCCTCAGAATGGCAGGTCAAACTTGCCCACAAAGCTGAGGCAATATTTGTTCCTTTTTTATATTTTAAAAACTTTAAAAACTTCTATTTCAAATATAGCCTTTGAACGGTCACTAAGAGCAGGAAGATGTAGAAAGGATTCATGAGGTCAAGGGCAAAGGCTAAATGAGATTCAAATAACAGTTGAATTTTTGGATCCTGTGGCCCTCTAGCTAAGAAGGGTTTTTACATTTTTTTTTATTGTTACTTAAATTTTTTTTACATTTTTAAAGAAGAAGAAGAAGAAATGTGACGAAGACTATAAATGACCTTCAAAGCCTAAAATATGTACTATTTAGCTCTTTACAGAAAACGTTTGCCAGACTCTATCCAAAGGACTGAAGGACTCTTGTCCCTTTCATCTGACAAGTCCCTTGTGGGATCGTGATCATGGGATCACCTCCCTCACGCTAACAGCCGAGGCTGATGATACATATGGTTCTCAGACTGTAGGACATCATCTGAGAGGCCATGTGGGGACAGACTGTCCAAGGGCTAAGAGTAGCCTATGAAACTGAGCATAAGATCCTCAGTAATTTTTCAAGGGGAACAATTAGAGGGATCATGGCACACTTCTAGACTCAAGAGAGGTAGCACAAATACAGCTCAAGGACATCTTTTTAAGGCCTTGATGTTTTGTTTACCAGGTTAGGCCAAAAGAGGAGCCTGGGTCTCTGGTCTTCACTCGTGATCAGAGTTGTGTGGTCTTGGGGGAATGCACAAACTGGTAGATCTTTGGTACCCATCTGTAGTTCTTGGCTACAAAGTCTAATTTTAATTCCCACAGTCAGGAGTCAAAGCAAGGCCACACAGTCCCCAGAGAAGGGTCACCATCAACATTTCCTCGGGTCAAACATCACAAAGCCAGTATGTTCAGAGCTCCCTTGGGTCTTCCCGCACAGGAGGTGGGGAAAACGTTTTCTTCTAACTCATGGCTTTAGAAAAATTGATGTCATGGCCCATCCTTCAGTGCCAATCCCCTCACACTTACCTTCAGTCCCGGAAGGAGGACCTCTTTGTGGTGAAACTGGATGACTGTGATGGCCACAAGCACCACAACACTCAAAAGCAAGACCACCAAGGCGATGATGGCTGGGGTTCGGGAGAAGGCCTTGAGGCCTAGAATGACCCAGAAGACACGTGAGGGGAAAGTAGGAACAAGGCACCAACTTTCTTTGTAGAATCCATAGACTGTGTGCATAATTGTATGCATACGTCACTTTCTGTGGCTTTAGTGAGACCTACACTTTTAAGGTGGACCAGTGACTGGGCTCCAATAACCATTTATCTTTCCTCTAAAAGAGTGGACTAAGACATCATTTGCATAGAAGGTGTGCATAGTTAATTTCCTGGTATCTCCCCAGATGTGTTAAGCATATTACTAGTTGTCCCTGAGATGATTTATAATAACATTCATTCCAATGTAGATTTAAAAAATACAGGTTTTCTATTAAGCAGGTGATACAATATTTCATTTAAAAATAATACCAGATAAAAGAAATTAATACTATACTTCAGATGTAATCAATGATTATAAAGTTCAGTACACAGTGACAGTCATGCAAATAGTAACATGTATGAATTTCTACAATATTTGGGTTTCCAGAAAGAAGCCAACCTCAGCCATTTTTCCTGTGTCTACCGTGAAGGCATTCGGTCTCACCTACATCTTCACAAAGAACAGCTCGACCCCAAGCCATGTGTTCAAAGGGGTCATATCATCTCTGGCACTTGTGTTTTAATCGTAACATGTAAACTGTACCCATTTAAAAGCAAAATAATAATAACGAAGTCTATGAATAATTCACAACTCAATACACAGCATCTGAATAAAGACAGTTATATCTGTATTGTATAAAAGTATATAATTACTATGGACTATGTATTAAAGTTAAACTAATATTGCTTAACTAGAAGGTTTTGAACAGATACTTACTTGGCTCTTAAACCAGTGTGGGCTAATGGAAATTTTATAAATAAAGTAGCAAACACATTTTTCAGAAAAAGGTACAAATATTGTTGTATACTGAAATGATTTCATTCATGTGAAATTCTAAAACAGGCAGGTGACAGAAATCAAAACAGTGACTGCCCTGAGGGTTGGGGGCAGGGACTCACCAGAAAGGAACACAGGGGCATTTTCTGGGGTCACAGAAATGCTCTATATCTTCCTACAATTATGGGGTATATGGGTGTGCATTTGTCAAAATTCATCAAACCTTTCAAAGTCCTTTGAGGAAAATCCAAGTAAACTAGCTCCTTAGATACAATTTCCTTTTACAAAAAGATTTGTTTAAATTGCCCCTACCATCCTGAAATTATATTCTTTTAGAAGACAAGAATGCCCAGTTTTGGGGCATGATGAAAGCCCATCTGTGCAGGGGTGGGAGGGGGGTGGTATGTAAGCAGTCTCCTGAGCACGGTTGTGTGGCTGGTCTCCCTAGTCGTCTGTGTTTCAGGACTTTTCAGGTAAATAGCTACGATTACCTTCAGCAAACCCTGGCTCCAGCAGAGAAGCCTACCGGAAAGCCAAATGGACTAGGCCGGGTCTCATTCATTTAGGGAATGCAGCCCAGAGCCGTGCTGTCATTAGGAGTGAACAAACACTGTAATCACAAGGTGTCTACCAAAGAGTGGAGAGGCGAGGCGGAGAGGCCGGACCCTTCTGGGCTTCTGCATGAGCAACTGTAAAATGTGCTCAGAGGCAGACAGGCAAGCAGGGCAAGTTCGTCGGCTGTGTGTGTGTGTGTGTGTGTGTGTGTGTGTGTGTGTGTGTGAATTCTGCACGTGTGCCTCCGATGTCGAGGGTAAGGACGCTGACCTAGGCTGGGGGTGGGCAGTGTGGGACCCACAGGTGCTGTGCCAGCGACAGCACTGGGATAGAGGGAGAGGGCAGATCTAAGGACTTTACGGTTCATAACAAAAGCAACTATTTTCGAGCAAACCTCACGCGCAGGGTGGTAAGGGAAACCACAAACAGCCAAATTAATGGATTATGCAAACCGGAAAAACCATTTAAGCGAAACATGCATGTTAGTCCTTGCTTGGTGTAGCTTTGATCAAAAGCATTACTTTTACCTGAGGCAGGCCGGTGGTGAAAGCCCAGTAAGTGACTGCGTCTCAAACCACAGATGTTAAAACCATTTGCAGGGACCGCGCATGAAAAACGGTGGGCTGAAGCCGGGGCTGTGAGTTAAGAATATCACACGTGGCGCGGGCTGCGGGATACTAACCTGCTTGCTCACAAGGCTGGCGGGTCAGCACAGAGAACATCTTTCCTCCCAGCTGTAGGCAAGAGAACACAGAGTGACAGCGTGTCACTGGCCCCTGACTTCAGTTCCAGAAACTTGCAGTATTTAGCCCAACTTGGGGGCACAACTAAAGAACATCTGTCTGGGAAGGGAGGAGATAGGCAAGCAGTCTCCTGAGCACAGCACAGGGCTGCCTCCTGGTCCTCCTGGTCCTGTAAAAAGCTAGTGACCGCCTTGAGCAAACTCTTCCCCCAGCAGGAAAGCCTATCACAAAGCAAAACCCGCTTTCAAACCAATTTCACTTCTTCCAGATCAAAACCTCTTGGGGGATAGAGAAACAGACCCCTTTGGATATAAACCCAAAGCTAGTTTTAAATTTTAGCGTCACCTCCCCGGATGCAAGGAAAAGAACACGTTTGCTGAAATTTTAAACAGAAAATTTTCAAAAAAATAAGTCAATCATTTCTTGCAGATTTTTTCCACCTGTACCCACCGACCGGGGCAGAAGGAATCTTCTACCTATTAACAACATGCACAGGACGGAGGCAGAGAAGGGACGGAGGCTCTTCAAATCACAGAAGCAAGGGAGGTTTTTGTGGGTGTTGGCCACCGCGAGCCCGGAGTCGTCCCTGAAAGACCTAGGAGGGGTATTTTTAGCTGCTGGCTGGAAACAGTTGCAAGGGGATGTCGAGCCCCCGGGATCCAGCGCCCCAGGATCTGGGCGGCCCCGCTCCGCAACTGTGTCTCCCTACAGCGCGGAGAGCTAAGCGCCAGCCCATCTCCGGAGCCGCAGATGCGCTCGGCGAGGACGCGTCCACCTCTCCCCGCTCGGCAGGGACCACCTCCCTGTCGCCCAGGATTGGGGCGCACACCCTTCGGTCCCCCTCCGGCCCTCTCTGAAATCCGATCTCATTTCCTTCTTTCCCAGCTCCCAGCCCCACGAAGCTTCCCGCTCCCTCCCCAGCGGCTTGGGCGCGGGGTCCCCGGTGCTCACCTGCGCGCGGACGGGGGGAGGAGGGCGCACTGCCGCAGTGGCAGCCGGCCGCCAGCTCGCCCGAGTCTCCGCGGAGGCAGGGGACGCAGGGCAGCCCCGGGGCGGAGCGGGGCGGGGCAGTCGAGGCCGGGCACCGCCCCCTCGGCGAGGTCTAGGCCCAACACCTTTGCTTCACCTCCACTCTTCCGGTCCCCCGCCCACCCCCGTGCCGCCGGGCCTACAAGGGGACGGTCAGGAGGGCGTCCACTGCGTGACTCCCTCCTCCATCCAAGTCAAGGCCACGGACCCTTTGATCTCTCTTTTGGTTTCCTCCATCCTCACCCCAAGCCTGCTTGGAGAGGGAGTGGGGGCAGGGCAGAGTAGAAACGGGGCACTCGGTGGGTGAGCACAGGTGGGCCCTGCGCTCCATCTCTCCGCGGAATGGAGGCCGGTAAACACCTATAGTGTGGGCGTGAGGCTAGCAGGCGCTCTGGTCCCTGAGTCACCTGGGCCAGGAGAGCAACACAGTACGGAGGTATTCCCTTGGCCATGCCCAGGGGGCCGCTCACTGGTTCCTCGGCAGTGCCCTCCCCTACCCCATTTTATATGGGCATGGCTAGGCGAAAAGTCATGACAAGCTATTCCTGGGAGAGAACAAAAATACAGCAACTCAAATGCCCCAGGAGTCTTATTTTTAATGTATCAGCTGGTGGCCCTTTTGGCTCCTTTGAATGACCTCAAGGACTATCGGAATGATCCGCCAAGAAGCCTAGGCGGGGTTCTATTGGGCCACGCCTCCTTGTGGGCGGTCCTGAATGGCTGGACAGAAGAGCTAAGGTCCGGGCTCTGTCCTGTACCCTCTCTCCTCCCAGACAGCGAGATGTTGTATACCACTTGTCTCCTGTCCTCTGCAGATGGGGCCATACCCGCTGAGAGTTAGGGGGGGCCTTCAGAGAAGAAGGCCCCTGATTTGAGACTTTTGAGCCCAAAGACAAGGTTTCTAAGCTGTGTGTGTGTGTGTGTGTGTGTGTGTGTGTGTGTGTGTGTGTGTAGGAGCACCAGTCACTCACTCGGAGTTGTTTGAAATAGACCCTTGCTGGGAGATTTCTACAGGATCTATGATGGGAATGTGGGACAGTCAATGAGTACTTGCTGAATTATAGGATTATAAGACTTACTTTCTTTGAAAACTTTGGGCCAATAAAAGGTAAGGCATCTGACTGAAAGCTGAGAGGTCTCTGCACCCAGGCGACCATTGGCTCACAGGAGCTGCTGATGCTCTCCTACACCAGAGGTCAGTCACTTTGGTTCTGACAAGTGAATGGCTGACCTTAACATCCTCAGTGATTCCCCAGGAGCTGAGAGAAGGTTCCTGGGCCTAAGGGACCTTGAAAGGCAGTTGGTGCTAGTTCTAAAAATAACCCAGGTCAGTCCATGTTGCCAGCTTTCACACACACACTTCCCCATCAACCCTCCACACATAGGAGCAGACATACACACGTATATACATATGCAAACCGTTATGGTTTTTCCTAATTATAAAATAATACAGATGTGGGGCACCTGGGTGCCTCAATTGGTTAAGCGTCTGCCTTTGGCTCTGGTCATGATCCTCTGGTCCTGGGATCGAGCCCCGCATCAGGCTCCCTGCTCAGTGGGAAGCCCACCTCGCCCTCTCTCACTCCCCCTGCTTGTGTTCCCTCTCCAGTGGTGTTTCTCTTTGTCAAATAAATAAATAAAGTCTTAAAAAAAACCAACAACCTGGTTTGGGCACAGGATTATACCAAGAGATCTGAAGAACAAAAGAGATAGGCCAATATCACATTAATGGATATGGGATTTAGTTTAACATAAAGAGGAGATGGAAAGGACACATTTGTCAACTGATTGAGAAAAAAATCCCAATCATTCATTAATCATAAAAATAAATTTCAGATAGATGAAAAGTTTAAACATAAAAAAGGATTTAATATCCTAAGAAAATACAGGAGAACATTTTTATGATCTTCGGGAAGGAACAGCCTCTTCCAGCATGAAATTAAAGCAGGAAAATAAAGTAAACAAAAATCTTGCAGGAAAAAAAAGTAAAATAACTGCATGGAAAAAAATCTTAAAAAAATAAACGGTGGGGAAATATTTAAGAATATGATGGCAAAGAGTGAAAAATCATAATATAGAGAGAGGTCCTACTAATCTAGAAAAATAGGAATATCTAAAATAAGAAAATGGACAAAAGACACAAGAATTATAAATTACCAGTAAAAATGGCAAAAATGATTAATCTCATTACTTACCCCAAAATTGCCAATTAAAACTTTGACATCTTTAAACAAGATTTTTCTTGACTGATAAGTTTAGCAAAGCTTTAAAAATATCTGGAGCATTCTGGGTTGGAGAAGGGGGCGGGGGACAGTCCCACTCGAAGCTTCTGGTAGGTGACATGCACTGGTTTTCCTCCCACCTCTCCGGATGCCCCGGACATGATTTTGCTGGCCTGTGCTCCTCTCCCAAGAGTTTCTCAAGATTCTGTCCTGGACCCTCTTTTTTCTTCACTCTGAACCTCCTTTCTCAGTAATCTCAACCTTGCCCTTGGCTTCCGTTCCACTCAAGGAAACCTCTGAAATGCCTGTGTTCTGTCCAGGCTTTTCCTCTTGAGCTGTAGACCTAGCATCTCGTAGGATATTTATTTAGTGGCATTTCTAACCTTAATCTGCTAAATGCCATAATATCCCCACACACCGAGTGACTCTCAAGAATGTTGCCAGAGAGTGCTAGCAGTCTTCAGAGGGTTGAAATGTCCCTCGTTGAGAACCACTGGCCTAAGCTAACACTGTCTTTCTCCTGCATATTGACAATGGTCTCACTCTGCTCTTGGTGCCCACTTTCTCCCCTTTGCATCCATATTTTTCTGCTACCTCCAGCCACATCTCTTCAAAACACAAATCTCACCATGTCAACCTCTCCTTAACAAACTTCTGTGCTGTCCATTCTTCAGTGGATACAGATTCAAATCCCCAAGGTGATCTAGAAGGCCCTGCACTGTCTGATCCCTTCTTCACTCTCCAGGCTTATGGGAGCCACATTCTGCTACTCACTTTATGCCCTGAGGGCATACCAGCCTTCTTTTAGTTTTTCAAATATGCCCCAGGGCCTTTGCACAGAACTTCCTTGGCCCTGCTTCCATCCTTCCCTAATTAGTTCATGTTTATACTTTCACTCTCTGCTCAGAACTTCATGGATAGCTCCCTACACTCCCCAGTCTGGGTCACACATCCAACATGAGTCAGGCCCTCAGTGGTGTGCTTCCTCCATCGGCATTCCTTTCCTTCCGTTAGTGTTTTATGATAATTGTCGGGTGTGTGGCATCTGTTGCCTGTGACCAGGCGCGGTAGTCCCAGTGTGTCAACACCCTGCATAGTTTGCAGGTATCAGGGTTGCCGCGAGAGACAAGACTCACCCAGGATCTGCGTGGAACAACACTTACTCACATAGAGAAGAGACAGAGCAAGGCCCCCTTCAACAGCCGGTGTCCGTCTCCCATGTTCAGCAGGCCTTCTCACCTGGCCAGCACGGGGAGATGGTTGACACACGCATCCCGTTTGCATTTCAGGCCAAGGACCCCATGTCACCCCCCCACCATGGGGTCTGAAAAACAGAAAGCTGAGCTCCCACCCGAGGGCCTTGGACTCACGCTGAAGCAGAATGAAGAACGACACCTGTTCAAATGTGGGACAAGAAAAGATATTCCAGGGCAGAGTGTGGGAGCCGGCACAGGTCGTAATGGCTCTTTATCTCTTTATAAGGGAACGCTGCCCTCCAATGCAGAAAGCTAGAAGCTATGCCTGACTACCTTTCCCAGTGGTAATTTCAGATTAGTTTGTGCAAGGAGAAACCATGCTGTTCTTACTCACCATTGTATTCTCACTGTCCACCACACTGCACCCGATGAGCTCTCAGTGAGACGTGGGTTGAATGAACGCTCTTGTGCAAATTAACAATATTAAGCCCTTGACCATCTTGTAGGACAAGTACTCTCCCCTAGTTGTTCCCTTAAGACTCAACATTTTTACAAGTGTCCGAGTTGAACAAAGGTTATCTAATTGAAAACAGTTCTTAGCTCACTAGGATATAGACCAGATGGAAAACCAGGTTATCCAAGTGAGTGTGAGAGTAGTATTTAAGAAACTTGACTTCTAGTCTCAACTCTGCTAATAACCAGCTCATACATGACTGTGGACACATCTCTAGTTTCTAAGATGCTCAGTTTATAATCTGTGATATGAAGGTACTGGGTGAAATCAGACTGCCTGTGCTAATTCCATTGGAAAGCTTAAGGCTAGGGATGCACATCATTAGCACAGTGGGAATGACTGGAGATTGGAGACTAGAGGCGACCAAGGGTAGAGCTCTAAGAGTAGAGCCTCAGGGTAGAAGTCAGATTGCTGGAGGTCATGAAGAGTGCACAAGAAGGGCATGGAGTGTGTGTGTGTGTGTGTGTGTGTGTGTGTGTGTGTGTGTGTACACGTGCCCCAGACAACCCTAATTCTTCCTCTCCTCCAAACCTCCAAAGCAGCCCTCACCTCTACCATTTCAGGCAAACTTAAGTTCTATTGAAATTTATTACCTTATTTTTCCTGATGTTCTTTGTTGATTTAGCAAATTTAATAAAACACAAGGAGCAGTTTTTTTCTGAATTTATGATATTTGTAACAGTTGTTTTGTAACATTTTCACTGGTGGAGGGTTATACACAAAGATCATTTCCACTGGTCTGGGTTCACCAGAGAAACAGAACCAAGAGGGGATAGATAGATAGATAGATAGATAGATAGATAGATAGATAGATAGATAGATAGATCGATCAATCAATCATGGTTGTGAAGGCTGAAAAGTCCCTGGAAGCATAGCTGATAAGCTGGAAACCGAGGTGAGCCAGTCGCGTGATTCCAGTCTGCGTTGAAGGTCTGAGAACCAGGAGAGCAGATGGTGTTTCAGTTTGAGTCCAAGTCTGAAGACAGGAGCGGACTGATGTCCTAGCTTGCAGACGATCAGGAAGAGAGGGAGTTCACCTTACTCTGCCTCCTTCTGTTCAACCAGATACCTGGGCATGGGATGATATGGTCAAATTGACACACAAAATTAACCCATATGAAATCCAATTGCTGTTTCTTTAATTCTGATGCTGGTCCTAGATCCAGGACTTGCCTGGGCGATGTCATATGGGCAAGTCATCCTTTGCAAAGGAAGTTCTGGGCTGGGAAAAGCTTTGTCCCAACTTGCTTTTCAGGAAGACTGACAAATGTGTTTTGTGACAATGGTTCAAGAGTCTCATGTAAAAAGGAGAAAAGGCAAACTTGGAACAAGATCAGTGAAATTAAAAACTAAGACCGTTGTGTGCTGCTAGGCTATCCTTTCCCATCGGTGGGCTCACTGCGAATCTCCATCCTTCCTACCTGCTCCAATGCTAGAGCCCACTGCACAGCAGCGGGGTGAGATGCAACAGCTCCTATCCCCCTTGATTCTTCCTCATTTCTAGCCTCATAAGCCCACTCACTGGGCTGCATTTTCCAATCATGTAACAAATGTGACTCGGAGGCCTCTGTGTTCCCTTGCACTGTGCTAGGTGCCTGGGCAGGGCAGGAAATGAGTCGGTCTGACTTGTAGACCAAGCATGCCCCGTGTCCTTCACACACTCACCCAGCCCTGGGATCCCCAGACCAGACTGCTGCAGCAGCCTTCACACATCTGCCCTCCCCTTCCCACACTTAATTTCCACACGTTTGGGGCCTGGTGAAGCTTATGAATAGTCTCAGAATTGTTTTTTAAAAGTACAAAATGAAACAGAATTACAAAGGAAATATGCATGTTGAAATGCATTTTCAAAGGCTTTAAAAATCAAATTTAGGAGGATGACTGGGTGGCTCAGTTAGTTAAGCAACCAACTCTTGATTTTGGCTCAGGTCATGATCTCAGGGTTATAAGACTGAGACACATGTTGGGCTGCGCACTAAGCATAGAGCCTGCTTGGGATTCTCTCTCTCCCTCTGCCTCTGCCTCAGTTACCTGCTTGTTCTCTCTCTCTCAAAAAAAAAAAGAAATTCAAATTCGGGATGTAATATGCCTGTGTTTATTTATTACCTTATTAAACAATGAGATTTAGCAATAGATCTAAAGCCAACTCTAATTTCTTTTTGTTTATTATTTTATTTGTTTATTTATTTGAGAGAGAGAGAGAGAGAGAGAGAGAGAGAGAGAGAGCGCACAAGCACGGGGAGCAGGCAGAAGGAGAGGGAGAAGCAGAGACCAGATGCAGAACTTAATCCTAGGACCCTGAGGTCATGACCTGAACTAAAGTCAGATGCTTAACTGACTTAGCCACCCAGGAGCCCCAAAGCCTATTCTAATTTCAAAGCATGACGAGCTAAAGGATATTTGAAGACACCCACCACAACTATTCCACGACATGAGAATATATGTGATTTCTGTTGGTGACAAACTCACAGGTCCTGTCAAGAGCATTGGGCTTTGTTAACTACACTTACTTGAAGGAAATGTTTCATTTCCTAAAAATAAAGATTTGTTTTTCTTCCTTGCAAGGATAAAGTCCCCTGCGTTCTTTCTGCGGACTTGAGTTAAGAAACTACCAGACTGATACAGCAGAGGTGTGGGTTTCCTGCTCAAAATCTTTTTTTTTTTTTTGCTTAATCAATTTTATTTATTATTGTGTCCAAATTATACCCTTCTAAACCAAAGAGATACACCTAGTATTTACAAATCTTCATATGAATTCTTTATTTTATTTATTTATTTATTTATTTTTATTGTTACTAAAGTTTTTTTTTTTTCCAGTGTTCCAAGATTCATTCCCCATTCCCCACACCCAGTGCTCCACACTCTAGGTGTCCCCAGTACCCACCACCAGGCTCTCCCATCCCTCCACCCCCTCCCTCCAAGTCCCTCAGTTTGTTTCTGTGTCCAAAGTCTCTGTTGTTTCGTTTCCCTCCCTAGATTACCCTAGTTCCCATTTCCTTTCCTTCTCCCACTGTCCTCCGGGTTACCCCTCATGGACCACAAGTAACTGAAACCATGTGATACTTGACTTTCTCTCCTTGGCTTATTTCACTCAGCATAATCTCCTCCAGTCCAGTCCATGTTGCTACAAAAGTTGGATATTCATCCTTTCTGACGGAGGCATAGTATTCCATTGTATATATGGACCACATCTTCTTTATCCATTCATCTGTTGATGGGCACCTTGGCTCTTTCCACAGTTTGGCGATTGTGGCCATTGCTGTGATGAACATTGGGGAGCATATGGCCCTTCTTTTCACTACCTCCATATCTTTGGGGTAAATGCCCAGTAGTGCAATTGCAGGGTCATAGGGTAGCTCTATCTTTAATTTTTTAAGGAATCTCCACACTGTTTTCCAAAGCGGCTGCACCAGTTTACATTCCCACCAACAGTGTAAGAGGGTTCCCCTTTCTCCGCAGCCTCTCCAACACTTGTTGTTTTCTGTCTTGTTAATTTTGGCCA
>PITA01006902.1:83188-96226 GCA_004023965.1 Spilogale gracilis | reverse complement strand
GGAAAGGGGAGGGAGTGGAGGAAGGAAAGAAGGAAGAGAGGGAGGGAGGAAGAAAGGAAGGAAGGATGGACAAGCCATGGGAGGGAGCTGGCTCTTGCTTCCTTGACTTGTCCAGGTTGGCGGCCTTTACAGGGTTGAGGACACAGTGATCTGGTCACCGTGGCAGTGGGGCTGGATTCTTGTCTCCATCATCCTTATTTCTAGCAGGATTATGATCTAGCTAGCACTTACTCTATGGGGTGTGATACCTACAGTTACACTTTGCTGCACTGCCGCATTGTCCTCATGCACACCGCACACCTTCCTGAGGGTAATCCTGTGAGCCTCCTATTATCACCTCCTTTTTGCAGATGTGGAAATGTAGTTCCTGCTGAATCAAGAGACACACCCAGGGCCCCAGAGTCAGAGCCTGAATTCAGGTGCAGAGTATGTGGCTTGAAGTCTGTGGTGTGAGCCCCTGTGAGATCCTCTCTTAGGCTTCTTGGTTTTATTTTCATTTCATAGAGACTGCCATATTTTCTTGCCTTAGAGAAACACCACCTAGCTCTTAATTAATTAATTAATTAATTAGGTTGATGAATACCCATTGGGCACTCACCGTCTCCTGAGAGGTCCACTGGAAACTTGGGGAGACAATTGTCCCAGAAGAACCTGTTTGAGGAACCCGCAGCTTAACAGGAGAGAGAGAAGAGAAGAGGCAGTGGTCCTCTGTACTAGGCGATGGATGCCAGGATGACAGGGGGGCTGTGGGGAGCTGAGGGGTCACAGAGCAGACTGTGGATGTGTGTAAGGAGAGACTTCTGAAAGAGACGAGCTGGGCTAGCTCTCAAGAGCAAGCCCAGAGAATTTGTTTTCATACCTATCTTGCTGCCAAACGGACTGAAAGGAACTTAGTGCCCAGCTCATGGTGAATCAGTGAATATTGAGTGAATGAATGGCCAGTGAAGGACTTTGTGATTGTTTCCCTTTCTGCTTTGGCTCGCAGGAAGCTCAGAACCAAGATGGTGGCAAATGTTTAGCTCTTGGGATCCTGAGACCCCAGGTTTCTTCCACCTCCCTCTCCCCCACGCCACCCCACTTGACTTTCATGTAACTCCTTCTTTTCTCCTTTCTGGTTTTGCAATGTAAGTTCTGATCATGCCTCGTTAATGTAATGTGCGCCCAACTCACCAGCCACCTGCAATTCAGAGACAGGGAAGAGGGGTAGGGGTATTCTTTCTTTGGCCTCCTGTTCATCCCCTCCCACTCCATGCCCCACTTTGCCAATCACTGTTCCCATTCATGGAACTCAGCATATGTTCCCCACGTGGTGATAGGTCACCATGGAGGGAGCTGGGCAGGAGCCAGGGAGGGAAGGCCAGAAGCTGCTGGGCTGGGCAGCCCAGGATGGGGAGCTAGGACAGGAAGAGAGCACCAGAAGGCAGTGGGGAAACCGAATGTGGACCCGTACGTGGAAAAGGAAAGGCAGGATTGGGTCTTTAGGAAATACTTGGATCTTGAGAGCAGGGGCTGCTTTCAGTGTCTGGGGAGGGAGGGCTGGGGCATGCGTGGGGCTTGCCTGATAGGGCAGCGTTCCAGACTTGAACTCCCTGCTGAGTCCCTAGAACCTGTCTGGCCCCCACTCCGAATTCACCCCTGTAATACTGGTGCCCCCCCGATCCCTGAGGCTGGACCTGCCCCAGCTCCAGGCCTCCATGCACCTCTTTCTCTGCTGCCTCTGCTCCGGCCCAGTGGGCGTCTCACCCTGACTGGGCCCTAAACCCAGTGCTTCCTCCGTCATCTTCCCACCTGTGTAGACGCGGTGTATTCATCCAGCGCTCAGGTCCCAGATCTTGCTGCTTGTCTTGTCCCTCTTGTTCTCACACCTTCAATGCTGTTGCCCGTTTTATCTTCAGAATATACCTGGAATCTGATGCCTTCCCAGCGGCCCCAGGCCACCCTCATCCTTATCAGGGTGATTGCAGTAATGTCCGGATGGTCTTGGCGCTCCTTGTCTTTGTTTTCTCGGCGGAGGGCTGGGTGGCTAAAACCCCCGAAGTGTATTGAGTCACAGTCCTGGAGGTCAGAAGTCTGAAACACAGGTGTCGGAGGGACAGGTCTTCCCGGAGGCTCCAAGGCAAAATCCCGCCCCTGCCTTCCTGGCTTCAGGTGGTGGCATCGGTCCCCGAGGGCCCTGGTCTGGGGCCACGTTCCTCAAGCTCTGTCGCCTGTGTTCACCACATCTCTGTGCTCTCACCTGCCTCCTCCCAGGGCACAAATCATTGGATGTGAGACCCCCTTACATCCAGATGATCTCATGCAGAGACCCCTCACTTCATTCCACCTGCAAAGACTCTCATCCCAGATCTGGTTACCTTTAGTAGTTCCAGCCGGACATTAGCTTGGGAGGCACCTGTCCATCCCCAGCGCCCCTCTTTTGTCTTCTCTCAGTATACCAAGCGGGGTGGTCTTGAGAAACGGAAGTTAAAACTGTAGGATTCTCTCGCTGGGAGCTGCTCACCTGGTGGCCCCTTTCATTCAGATGGAAGTGCACAATCCTGTGTGTGCTCAGCTCTTAGCTCTTTGCATTCCTCTCCTGCATCCCCTCTTGCCCCCACTCTCTCCACACCGCCCTGCCAGCTGCTCCAGGGGTGCCTCCTTTGCACCAGGCACAGTCCCTCCGGGTCCTCTGTACCTGCGCCTCCCTCAGCCCCCACCCCACCCTTCCTGACCTTCATTCTGCAGGCTGCCTTTCTCACCTCCTTCCCGGGGCTCTGCTTGAATGTCACCTCCTCCATGAAGCCACTGCTACTGCCCCTGCCCCTTCTATGCCATGTTCACTCCCCTCCCTGGCCACTTGTCACCATCTCTGAACCCTGTCACTTACTCATCTGTTCACTGCTTGACTCTGGTCACTAGAGTACTCGGGAAACGTGCTGAGTGAGTATGTGAACGACCACAGGACCACAACGAGTGTGAGGACACGGGCTTGTGCGACCTGAGGCCTGGCACAGATGAAACTCCACACCTGTTGTTCCAAAACTTAGTTTATTTTACTGTTGAAGTCTAGTCAAGCTATAATGTTCGTTAGTTTCAGGGGCTACACCAAGGGGATTGGACCCTTGTATACATTGCTCTGTGTTCATGGCAACAAATGTAGCCATCATCCACCATCCTGCAACCTTGTGACAGTGTGATTATTTTTGCTACACTGTACTTTTCATCCCTGAGTCTTATTTATTTTATGCCTGGAAGTGTATATGTCTTCAGCCCCACTCCCTCCTCTCTGGCAAATGCCAGTTTATTCTCCATATTTCAGGGTCTGTTTTTTGTTTGCATGTTTGTTTTATTTTCTGGATTCCACGGATCAGTGAAATCATCCAGTATGTCTTTCACTTGTGTGACAGAGTGTTACTCAGCCATGAAAAAGAGTGGGGTTGTGTCATTTGTGATGTGTTGTTACATCACCGTCATCAAACATGGCAGGAACAATGGTGTTCATTTTTTTTTCTACCAGCATGTGGGGCCTGGCTCATAGGTGGTGCTCCGTGTTTGTTGATTGACTGAAGGTTGTTGGTAACTCTCCTTTGCCTGCTGTCCTCTCTTCTAAGCCATGCACGGGACATTTGTGATTCTGCTGCCACTCAGCCTGATCCTGATGGTGTTTGGGGGGATGACGGGGTTTCTGAGTTTCCTCCTCCGAGTCTCCATCCTCCTCCTGCTCACAGGGACCCTCTTCCTCTTTGGAGGTAGGTGCCCCCCTTGCATGGAGCATGGGAGCCCCTCATGAACCCTCAGCCAGGGAGGGGCAGGCGTCCTCTCTGGGGCTCTATTCCCCATCTGTGACATCACGGCTGCAAGGGATGAATGGGTCCCAAGAGAGAAGTAGAGGTGGGAGAAGGTCCTGAGGGTTATTTCCTGGTTTCACAGATGACCCTACAGCTTCTGCTTGAGGGCTGTGGGCAGGTAGGAGACCCTCGCTCCCTCATGCGCCTCTGCCCTTCGGACACATCTTGCTTTGACTGGCTGATTGATTAAAGACTGGGCAATGCCCGGGTTGATCGGATCCAGCGCACAGCTGGTATCCTAAGCCCTCCCTCCCTCCTGTGGGCTTGAAATCATCCCTCCTTAAACCCAGAACAGGTACAGAGGTGATTCACACACTTGGGACCCATGGAGGAAAAAAAACCCAAAAAGAATGTCTGGAGGTGAAAACAGTGTGAGGCTCAGATGTCCTCTGACCCCTACTATTATTAACATTGGCATTGAGAGTTTACCCAGGGACTAATTCTCAGAACCCTACCCACTCAGACGTTCTGTGGTGATGGGAAGTCTAATTCGCATTGTGCCATGGGGGTCCTCGAGCCCAGCTGGAGCACTTGAGGCAGAGCTGATGCCCAGGAGGGCTGAGATGTTCATTTCAGTTGAAATAGCCCCCTGTGGCCTGCGGCTGAGTCTCTGGACAGCGCAGCTCTCATTCCCGGTCCCTGGAGACCCACCGTGGGCCAGCCCCATGCTGCGTGCCGGGGAATCCAGATTGAGCCCCCTGGAGCTCAAAGCCCACTGAGGGAGACCGCCATTAGCTAAGTGATTTCACAAACAAATGCAAAGTGGCAGTTCTGATCTGGACAGTGGCAGCGGGTGGTGCTGTGAAGCCACAGGGGGGACTTGGCGTCCTTGAGGAGGTCCCAGAATCCGAGCATGAGCTGAGGTGTGGGGATGGATACGAGTTTCTGGGGGTGGGAGGGTGGGCCGGGGAGGGGACCAGTAGGGGCAAAGGCCCTATGGTGGGAGGAGCATGGACACCTGGAAAGGTGGGCTGGGTGAGGAGGAGGAGGAGGAAGAGAAGGAGGATCCCAAGGGTTTGATCCGCTCTCCTTTGCCTCCCCTGCAGCCTTGGTGACCCTGGCTGGAATTAGTGTCTACATCGCATACTCGGCCGCCGCCTTCCGGGAGGCGCTGTGTCTCCTGGAGGAGAAGGCCCTCCTCGACCAGGTGGACATCCGCTTTGGCTGGTCCCTGGCCCTGGGCTGGATGAGCTTCATCGCCGAGCTGCTCACTGCTGCGGCCTTTGTGGGGGCGGCCCGTGTGCTCAACCTGAGACAGAGGCAGGACCAGGCCATATGAGCCCGAAGCCTGGTCTGGTGGGAGACAGGCCTGACCTGGGGCCCCAGGGACCCATCCTGTGGGGTACAGCTTCCTCTTCCTCAGAGGCCACCAACGGCGGCCGGGGGGCCAAGCCGAGGACCGCCAGGGACTGAGCTCCAGGCCTGGCTGTCATCTCCATGCCATCTGTGCTGCTTGGTGTGATGGGTCCGTGTGTCCGTGCACATGTGTGTCCATGTGTGCTAGCAGAGGCTGCGGGACGCAGACCCACCTCTCCCAAAATAACAGATCAGCCGCTTGATCAGAACCAGAACTTTCTGGATTGCAGCCCCTGTGGACCTCCTCTGGCTTCATTCAACTCTCACCCCCACTCATTGCATCAGCTCCCCTTCTGTGCTAAGGACATGGGGGACCAGAAAGGTTAGGTAGGCTGCACAAAGGTGCACAGTGAGCTGGTAGTGTACTCCTTGCTCCAAGGACAGTGCTCTGTCCCTTAACACAGTTTTCCTGAGCATGTTCAGTGGGCTGCCTGCAGCATGCTTGCTGTATGTGGAAGTGCTACAGCCCAGAATCAGGCCTCAGGCCTCACAAGACCTGGATCCCTGCCTGGGGTGCAATGTGAAGTGGGGGGAAAGAACAGAAATCTGGGCTACTCACCGACCAGGTGGGGCAAATGTCCCCCCTCACCTCAGCGAGGTGTATGCTCGCTCCGTCCCCTAGCCTGGAGCTCGATGGCCTGGGCTTCCTCGGAGCGATGATTCTCAGTGATCAGGGGCTCAGTATTGCAACATAAAATAGTCATCCTGGACACGGAAGCCCCTCTGAGCTTCCCGGTGGTTGGCGTGCTGGTCCTCTTACTGTGTCACTTCAGAGACCACGGGGAGGGCCAAGGGCAAGCTCATGGCTGGCAGGAAGAGTAATCAGCGAACTTGAGATTCAGAAGGAATCATCAGCAGACTCGCCCAAAGAGGGAAGAGGGATCAGCAGACTCACAACCAGTAGGGAAGAATATCCCTGACAGTAGTTAACTCCTGGACCCGCACACCGCGTGTCAGCTCTTGTCATCTCACACCTGTCATTGAAGCAGTTTCCCCATGAATGTGTTGACTGAGCCTGCTTCCCTGGCCTGGAGTCCAAGACCAGAGGGATTCAGACGGTGAATTCAAACATGCTCACACACACACACACGCACACCCATATGCAGGGTCTTCTGTCCTTCATGTGGCGGGGATTTTAGGTTGGTTCTGCACCAGCAAAAAAAGGTGTGGAGTTCGTCATGGGCTGAGTCCTAGTGACACCATTAGCTGTGTGGCCTCAGTGGGCCTGGGTGGGGATGGCACACACCTCCTTGGCCCTGTGGGCATCGGGTGTTCTCCAGAAGCCTGGCTCCTTTTGGACAAACTTAAGTGTGGGCTTTTCTCAGTACACGTGGTGGGGCTGGGTCTAGGATATGAAGTGGAAGATTCCCATGGGGCTTGCTGATGGGGGCCATCTTCAGGAACTAATCGTAAGCCCTCCCCCCTCCCCCAGAAAACTCCATCCCTCCTTTCGTCCTTGTGTTCTGGTCCACGGGAGTGTCAAAGTGGTCGCACATCCAAATCCCCTGGGATGGTGCTTTGTGCCCCTCAATGTGCCGAGACTCTACAGGCTGTCCCAACCTTCCTGGCCGTCCCCAGGGGCCCTCTGAGTCAGCAGGTGCAGGGGGAGCCTGAGATTTCACAGTTCTGACCAGCTCCCAGGTGATATGCATGCTGCTAGTCTGGGCCTTCTCCTGTGTGACACTGATCTGGGACATTTGCTAGGGGACCTGGGTGGTTGTCACCTTGTGCATTACGATCACCAGGGCAGCTTTTAAAAACCCTGATGGCCCAGCTGAATCCTTGTTCTCATCGTACCTTGGGGTGGAGTTGATAGTGTTTAAAGACCTCTCTGGATGATTATAAGGTACAGCTGAGGTTTTCAACCTCTTCCTGTGGGATCAGAGTCACAAGAAGTGGGGACAGCCTGGGGAGCCTTAGGTTTAAGAAAATCCTCTGGACGTGCTGCTGTGTCCTCACCACGACACCCTCCCCTTTACTGTGACATCATGATGACCTCCTCCTGCTCACATGGCTGATGCCCACTGAGTACTTATTACGCACTTGTGCTATTTAACAAGCCCTCTGTCACTCAGTCACTCAACAAACACATGGTGACGGTCACTGCATGCTAGGAACTAGCCAGCCCATGCTCTCAGAGCTGCCACATGATTGAGGACAGGCGTGCAGAACGTGTGGCCGTGGGTGAGGACTATGGAGAGGAGCGAGGCAGGGTACAGATGTGGAAACTGAGGCACAGGCAGGCTAAGTTGACTGGCCTGAGGTTACAAAGCGAGAAAGGGGTATAACTGGGATGCAAATTTAGATCTGCCTGATTCCAGGATCCTTTCCTCTTCTGCCAGCCAACACCCACACCAGGGAGCTCTGTGTCTGCCGGTGGGTTCAGGACATCGGTGCCGCTTCCTGCCTGTCTAGTCTGGAAGAGTGCAAACCAAGCAGATTGTGCACAGGAGGGGGTGAGAGCAGGGTTACAGCATCATGAAAGTTTTCACAAAGCGAGGGCCACCCTGCTGGCGAGAGAGCGGTCTCTGCTGCCACCTGCTGGTCATGTAGTGGAATTGCGTCAGGGGCAGAGCCTGGTTCTCAAATGCGTCCAAAGACGTTCGTTTTCAGCCCTCTGGGTGTCCAGCAGCGGGTCTGACACTGCAGGGCAGGATCTCAGCTGGGGCGATTCCCCATCCTCTCCCCACCTGGGACATTGGCGATGTTTAGAGACGTGTCTGGTTGTCACAGTGAGTGACAGGGGGTGAGTTCTCGTTGCTTCCAGAGGGCAGAGGCTAGAGCGGCTGCTAACCACCCTTTGGTGCGTAGGATGGCTCCCACGATGGGGAATTGTCTAGTCCCATGGTGCATCGTGCTGAGCTCACAAAACCCTGATAGGGGCACAGAAACGAACTGTCATAAAAGAGAGCATATGTGTATTCAAGGAACTAACGATATAGCTGAAAACAATCTCCTTCATTTCATAAACGTTTACCGAACTCCTACAACGGTCATTGTTCTAAGGTCTGGGGACACATTGTACAGATGGATGACAAGATCCCTGCCCGTACTAGGTTACATGGAAACGGATGACACATACATGAACCAATGATACCTATGAGAAATTCAGAGAGTGTTAGGGTCATGAAGAAAACAAAACATGAGATAGAGGGTGGCGGAAAAAGTTGTTACTCCAGGAAGGACAGTCAGGAAGGGCCCCCTGGAGGAGGAGTCATTGTGCTGAGGGCCCTTGGATGGGGTGGTATTTTGCTGAGATCCAAGTGAGGAACCTGCCACGTGGGGAAACAGCAGGCCAGGCAGGAGACAGTAAGTGCAAAGGCCCCGAGGTGGAAACAAGTTCACGTGTTTGAAGGGAAGAAAGGAGGGGGGAGGGAGTGTGGTAGCAGGTGACCGGAAGTAGGAGACGGGTAGGTGGAGGGGATGAGGACGAGGGAGAGGAGGTGGCTGGGTTACCTGTGCTCCATGACGAGGCGATGCTGATGATAAGCGGGGTTTGGGATTCTGTGCCATTCTGTTCTGACCTGCTGTATCCTATTCTATTCCATTCTGCTTCTATTCTGAGGGCACGGGGCCATCTCTAGGGGAGGGAACGTATAGGTCCTAAGACTGTGGTTTTCTGCCCCCTTTCACATTAACATCATCTGGGGACTCAAAAAAGCTAACTTCTAACCCTGGGGAGCCCCAACACTTGGGACCAATCATCTTTAGCCCCATTTTGCAGATGAGGAGCCTGAGGAGCATAGAAGTCCTTGCTGGGTGGGTGGCAGGACCAGGGCTGAGACCCTGTTCCAATGTCCTCACCCGCTTCCTTCCTCTGTCCCTCTGACATGGGGCTGCTCATGCCTGTCCTCCAGAGTCAACAACCTGAATTTCATTTATAATAATAATAAAAAAAAATGGGAGCGATCTATGGTCTTTGCTTCCCCTCAAGTGAATTTCCACCTGTCATTTTCCCAGCACATGACGGCCAGCAGCTGGGCCACTGGTATTAGCCCCCCGTGAAGGTTGGAGGTAGACTCAGCACCTCTGCATCAGTCCAACAGCAGCCTGGGCTTTGTCAAATGTTTATAGGTTAGGTCCCCTCTGGAGCACGTGGAGGATGGGGGGCAGGGGAGTGGGAGAGATGGAGACACGTGCGTGCACGGAGACCTGGAGAAAGGCACAACACAGTAAAAGAGACAGAGACAGAGGGGTGCGGGGAAGGCAGAGGAGGAGGAATGAGCTGGCACAGAGACAAGGAGGAGACAGAAAGTGGAGAAGAGCAGCATGGACAAGCAGTGGCAGGATGGAAGGACAGAAGGACAGAAAGAGGTGCAGGGAAGGAGGAAAGAAAGGGAGGAGACCTGAGAAAGACCTACACAGAGAAAGGAGAGGCAGGAAAAACAAGTGGATGGCGAGAAGGAAGAGATGGAGACAGATCAGGGATAAAAGACCCCTCGGAGCTGGAGAAGTGGTCCCTGAGGGCACTTCGGGGCTGCAGATGCTGCCCAGGGTGACCCTTCTGGGTACCATGTGGGACAGGGGGAGTGGGGTCCCTCAAGACAGGTGATGGGCAGGGAGGGGACGTTCCCTGGTGGGTGACCTGAGGCAGTGGCAGGTCATCTCTGGGAAAAGTATATCCCATGCAATAGGTAGGACACTTATCCTAAACAATTAAACATTGCTTCTCTGATATTCATATTTAAATGGGTATCTGGGATTTTAATTAGCTAAATCTGGCAACCCTGCCCGTCCTTTCTGGTGTCACTGTTCTCCCAGGTATTCATGCTGTTCCAGCCTTCTTGCTGTTCCTCGAACATGTTAGGAATTTACTGTTCCCTGCCTGGAAGCAGCAAGACCTTCCCTGGCTCCCTAAAACTGCAACAGTCACCAGACTCCCCATTTCCCCCTCCCTTCCACGCTTTCTTGCTCATAGCGCTCACTGTTCTGCGATACGCCCTGTGTTGTGTATGCCTTGCTCACTCCCTCCTAGATTCTGTGCCCCGTGCCAACCCCGAGAGCTGTCTCTCTTGTTCCTTGCTGACTCCTGAAACAGCGTCTGGCATGTGTGAGAACTAATTGTTGGATAAATGTGTAAACCCAGATTCTATCCTGTCTCTTCTCTGAGCAAATTTTCCACCCAGACCACACCCTGTGGGGCATTGACAAGCTCCTTGCTCTCTTGAAAATGCCAACTATCAGGATTTGGGGTGGTGTGGGGCACTTTTTCCCCCCCTATCTGGTGAAGTCACAAGCATTCATTCATTTCAGTGAGAATTTATTAAGAGCCAACTCTGCCAGGTGCTGATATATACAGGGGTGAAGAAAGCAAACTCCCCTGGGATCTCAGCCCAGAACAGTCTTCATGTGATGTAGGTACATGTTGATTATTTGACAGAGGCCAGGGGAAAGAAGGAAGGAAGCAAGCAATGCACACATCGAAGGAGGGATCACATTAAACATGAAATGGCTACTTATAATGACTACCGTATCCACTTCCGTCTTTAATTAATTTATTTTTAAAGTTTATTTAAGTAATCTTTACACCCAATATGGGTCTTGAACTCATGACCTCAAGATCAAGAGCCGCATACTCTGCTGACTAAGCCAGCCAGGCGCCCCTCCAATTCAGTCTCTTAAAGGAGGAGGGGATGGCGTGATTCCCAGTGGTGGGGAAGTAGATGTGGACCCTGTTGGATCCAGCCAGGATTCCTAGCTGCAAGCTTCGAAGACAGTTTTTGGCTGCTGTCAGCACAAAAGGAGAAAAAATGCTGGTCGCTCTTAAAGTTTCTGTGAGCATTGGGAAGTAGGTTTGGGGCTATGCAGCCAGGGTGAGGGCCCAAATCCTGCTGTCAAAGGATCTGTAGAGGGTACTAGCACGGCACCACGGCTGGTGTTGGTGACTGGGTCTTCTTGCTCCCCAGCCCCGGACCGTGTCCCACTGGCTGTCACGGGTTTCCTGGTATCCAGCCCCCCAGCCATGGGAGGTGGGTCTCCTTGGCTGAGCCTAGTTATGTGCTTACCCCCGCCTGCCAGGGAAGCTGGGAAACCGAGGATCTAGATGTTGAGCCACTCTGGTGGGATGAAGTGCTCCCTCCTCCATGAAGCATAGGACGGTTATTCCCGGGGCTAGGAAAGGGGGCCAATTCTGGGCAGCTGAAGGGAATGACAAGAGCTCCAAACAGTGCCCCCCTCTGTCCTCGCAAAGCCGGTCCCAGACCCCAAGAAGCACCCGTTGTGTAGTGGTTGGTGGTGGGCCATGGAGAGGAAGATCCAGAGACGAGCTTGCATGCAGGGATCAATAGAGAGCTGAATGAATTACTCTTAAGAAAAAACAAAGTGATATTTCTTAAGTTTCTCAGAGGTGGAGGGGAGGGAGGCCATAGAAACCAAACAGATGAGCTTTGTAAAACTTAGGGAAACTTCTTCCCAGTAGGGGCGCTGAGGTCATCCACAAACCCACTTGGTCCCTCATATCAGCACCTCCTGGGGGTGTGTTCTCTTTCCTTGCAGAAATGAAAAGATGGAGCTTCCTGCGGGTGGGGGTGGAGGGCTGGGGCAGAGAGAGAGGGCCGGTGTGTGGGGAGTCCCCGGCAGGAGGGAAGTGCCCAGCATGGAGGTGATGGGACGGAAGCCCTGTGTGTGTACCAGGCAGGACCTTGGGGGGTGCTTGAAGCCATGTATGCAAGGGAGGGACAATTGGAGGAAGAGAATAGGCCCAGAGTCCCATCCTACAGGGCGCCCTGGTCTGCAGGCCAGCTGACGCTGAGTGATAAACATTGCTTTCTTAGACTCCGTGGTTTCTGAAATTCTCTGGCACCACTGGGGTCCTTGGACCCTGCTGTCCACACGGGAAAGGGCTTTGCAGAAGCCATGGTCGCCGAACTCAGCTGCCGCTCCCCCTCGTGCCTACGCACGTGTTTGCCAGCTGGGAGACTGCATCTGGGCCCCGTTCTGCAGTGCCCCGCCTGGCTGCGACGGGGAGGAGTCGGGGCAGAGAGGTCTGAGGGGGGCAGGGGTCAGGTCACGCCCCTGAGCTTCTCCTCCTCACTGTCCTAGCTCTACTTTGGGGAGGTCCTTCTTGGACTTCAGTCTTCTTATCTGCAAAGCGGGCCCACTGCCCCTTGGGGTGGGTGGATGTGTTCCCCACCAAGCCTGTTCCAGATGATACCGTCCCACAAATGTCTCCTGAGAGCCTGTTTCTGGGCGAGTCCTCTGCCAGGTACTGGTCACACGTAAGCTAAGGAGTCAGGATGTCATGAGGTCCTGATGAAGAAGCAGTTGTGGATGCCGATTTTGGGGTCTAAAAGTCCCATTTCAGGGAATGGCATCCCTTGTCCGGCTCTTCCCATCACCCTCTCCTGTACGCAGGAGCCGTGGTGGAGGGGATGAGAAAGAAACCAAATCTGTGGCTGGTGGGGACTGGGGACAGGCAGGCTGGGGCCCGGCAGGAGACCCGTGCCTAGGGAGGATCCCAGGTACCCAGGTGGTGTGTGTTTGTCAGGGGGCTGACAGGACAAGGGAGGCGTCCATTCGGCCTTGGTGTGACATCACTTCACCCATGTCAGATGTCCCCGATTATCTCCAGTAGGCATCTCCCTTTGCTCAGTCCCTGTCGTCCCCTCTGATGTACCCCCCCCTACTCCCCAGGGACATGGTTTAGGATGAGTCACTCAGCACGGCATGCAAGCCTTTCTTCCGTGGGCTCTAGAGCACTCTAGAGTTTCTAGAGCATGCTGCAGGCTCTCATCCGACACCTGTCGCTGCCCTGCAGGGAGGGGGAGTCCACCATCGTCCCCACTGCTGCACAGAAGTGCTGCCAAAGCACAGAGGGGCCAGATCATCCCTGGAAAGCAGGCCACGTGAGTCTGCA
>PITA01006902.1:21122-83088 GCA_004023965.1 Spilogale gracilis | reverse complement strand
TCAATTAGGAATGCTTAATTTAATGGAGTACTCGGAGCCCCAGAGCAGAAACAGCCATCTGATGACTAATAAAATATGCATGCACTGAGAGAGCCAGCTCCTGTCTCCTTGCATGCCGTTCCTTTGTGGAGCTGGCTGCTCCTCGACAGCACCCCCCAGGGCTCTTGGGTTCTTGCTTGGAAGCAGCAGACTCAGGGAGCCCGAGGGGCGAACTGTTGGCTCCCTGGAATTTCCGGAGACAGACCTGGGTTTTTCTGATCCCCTTGGACTTGATCCCCATTCTGCACCATGGAACCAGCCCTGGTCAGATTTGGCTGGGATTGTATCGCATCTGACCTTCAGCTCTTAAACACTGAGGCCCCGGAGGTGATGCACACACTCAGGGTGCTGTTGTCACCTCCCTGAAAAGGGGGCCATTGTGGGTCCAAGCGTATACTCCAAAAGACACATCCAGTGTTTAATTCCAGTACCTGCGGGTGTGACCTTATTTGGAAAAAAGGTCTTTGCATAGGCTAATTTGTTCATTGAAGACAGGTCATGTTGGATTAGGGTGGGCCCTGAACCCAGGGACTGGTGTCTTTATGTAAGAAGGACACATGAAGACACAGAGATTAGCAGAAGAGGCCAGGTGATAGACAGGACCAGACACCGGAGAGACACGGCTACGAGCCACGGAACGCCCGGAGTCCCCAGAAACTACAAGAAGCAGGCAGGAGCCTCCCTTAAAGCCTTCCAAGGGAGCATGGCCCTTCTAGATTGGGGGAGGATAAATTTCTGCAGCTTTAAGTTGCCCTCATTGTAGCAGTTCCTGGCCGTGGTCCAGGAGATTCCTTCTGGGAGATTATCAGGGTCGTCCGAAAGATCAGAATAATGACAGCCACACTGCCTGCCGAGGATACTTTCCTTCTTCGGTTTTGGCGACTTTCTGGAGAGGCAGGGGCTGCTGTGCTCTCTTCCGCAGCAATAACACTGAGCATGGCCACTGGGACAGGTGGGTCTGGGATGAGGACCAAGGCTGGCCGGCATGCACCCTGTGTCTCTCAAGTGCCACATCTGCCTGTCTTCTTCAGGGCTGCAGAGCTGATCCCCCAAATGTAGCAGCTAAAGCCAGCCCTGGTCAGTTAACAGATCCATCTCTCTGTCTGTATATAGAATTTATTATTTTTCTTGTCAGTGATACTATGTGTTCATTGTAGAAGATCCCCTATTTCTACCACTCAGGGATGACACCTGTTAATATTTTGGTGCATTTCTCCCCTTCCTGGTCTTTATATCCACGTAGCTATTGTTGATAAAGATACACACACAAACACTGTTAACGAACTAGGCAGTTTCCCCTAATTCTTCTCCGTGTTCCCCTTCCGTCCTCAGGCACGTCTTTAAATTTCACTGAAGAATCTGCATATATAAGCAAGGCCACCATCAGCCCGTGTGGTACCAGCTCATAGGGGACCTTTGTGTAAATTAGCTAAAGGTGCCCCCTCCAGGTGGAGGCACATGGCTTAGCAGGTGGAAGCAGAAGATGTTCTTTTGCAAAGCAGCCCTGCCCCCAGAGCACATAGTCTGGTGAGCAGGTGCAGTTCAGAATTCATCTTCACCTTGGCTGCTTGGAGGAGGCCCTTCGTGCAGTGCTCAACCTGCCCAACCACATGTGGTGGCCCTGGGCACCAAAAGCCATTCTTGAACAACACGGGCACTTCCAAAATAGGTATTAATCAAAGATTCATGCAAAATTCATGCAAATTATAAATAGAACCCAAGTACTTTGGCTCTAGAGTTGTTCTTTAAATCTCTCCTCCAGGTGAATTGCCCATTTCTATCTCCCTGGCATCTAGCAAAGTTGTAGAGGAGATGCTCTGTCTTTATAAATCTGAAATGAAATGCCGAGTGCAGTGGTTTTAAAATACATCTGCATATTCTTCGACATTCCCCCTATAAAAAGGTGGGGTTTAATTCCAGTTCCCTTGATGGTGAGCTGACCCTGTGAGTTGCCTCTGAGAAGCATGAAAAATAAAATTAGGACCGTTATGCCTTATATCTCTAATAGCCACCTGGATTCTGTACACTCACTTGCTAGACCCTAAAAAGTGGAAAAAACCACTAGCAGCCCTCCTATGGCCACCCTGAAGTCACAAGGTCTCTCTCTCCGCGCCCTCTGGGAACGAGAGATAATGGCCATTAGGCTCCAGGAATATGGCCATTAGGCTCCAGGAATGTGGCTAATGACTCCGGGAATGTGGCTAGGTAACCACACCCGGAGCCCCCTACCGGACCAGTTGACCCCAGGAATGTGGCTACTTTGAAAGACTCACCATTCCCCCTTTCATGCTGAGTGTTGCAAGAGGAAGTACCCTTCTGTGGTTTCGGTTAATAAGCGCCGGAACCAACCAGATCATGGCTGGTGTTCAAATCTGAATGTTAGCCAATAAGAGTCCAAGTACCACGAAAAGTTCCGAATTTGTTTGTGCCTATCTATAAAAAGCTGTAAAATCTGCTACACTGGGCCTCTTAGCGTCACCGGTATCGAGTACGTGGAGGTCCGGGTTCGAACTCTCAATAAACGACCCTTGCCCTTTGGCTTTGGCTCTGGACTCTGGTGGTCATCTTTGGGGGTGTCTCAGAATCTGGGGCATTTCAGCCTCTACCCCATAAGTGCTGGGAGGATTGTTGCATGACCTCGGAGGCTAGGTCATAAAAGACGATACAGCTTCTATCTGGTTGTCCCTGCTCTTCCCCCAGCGCGTGCCCCTGGAACTGAGAGCCACGGCACGAGGAAAGCCAAGCAGCCCCATGGGTAGACCACGTGTTGGTGTTCTAGCCCCAGTCCTAGCCAAGGCCCTGGCCAGCCACTGATGTCCCATGCGGGACATGGGAGGGAGTGGGCTTGTAGATGATTCCAGACCCTGCCTTCATGCTGCACCCACAGAGGCTGAGGGGAGCAGAGACTCGCCTCTGCACCAAGCCTCACCTACTTGGAGATTTGTGAGCAAAATAAATGCCACTGGGCATTAAAACTGGGAGAACACCATTTATGTTTTACTGGCAAAGTGCTGTCCAGCTTGCACATCCCTTTCCTGCTATTCTCTCTGCTACTTGGAGCACACCTGCAGGTGAAGGATGGTGGTCTCCAGGAGAGGAAGAGAGACTTGATGGGGACTGGTGGTGGCAGAACAGCTTGGACCCCCAGCTCCTGGTCCTTTAAACTCCATGCCCTTCCACTCTCCTGAATGAGTTCTCTGGCCACAGATATCCTCAGAAGGGATCACCTGTGGGGATTTTTCCAGAACTCCAGTTTCAAAGGATTCTGAAATGAGGCTGATTGAATCACAGGTCTTGGTTTGGAACAGCATCAGTAGCCTCTTAGACCAGAGGGAAGAAACAGCAGGGGCCAGCACTCCTGAGCTCCCAGGGCCTCTGCATCCTGGCCTCTCAGCTAAGGGAAGGGTCAGTCACAAAGGAAATCAGATGAGAAGGGGGAAGAAAACCTGGTGGGAAGCAGGAACCTCATCCGGATTAGCAAGTGACCAGAACTAAATCATCAAAGGACCTGGATGAAAGGCTGGAGATCACTCAGGGAGAGTTTAAACACAGACCGCTTAAGTGGTAACAGACCCAAAGTGGGGGATCAAAGAGCACTTCAGAATCACAGCACAGCTGGCCCTGGGGGCTGCTTACATTGTGGACCTGGGGGCAGGCGGGGACCCGGAGGGGGAGGGGATTGCTGACACAGCGAGGCTTCACCTTCAAGCCCAGCCTCCTCTCCTACAGAACAGCCATTGACTTGTTTTCCCTTTGTATTTAGGAATAATTATAGACTCACAAGAAATTGAAAAAAAAAAAAAAAAAAAAGGAGGACCCAGGGTCTCGTGAACTCTTCTCCCAGCTTCAGCCAAGAATGACATCCCGGGTGACCTGCCCTATCAAAGTCTGGAGACAGACGGTGCAACAGTGGGACCTGTTGTGTATGTGTGATGCGATTTTCTCCTGCAGATAGATTCACATACCCACCACGGTAACCAAGACACAGAACATCTCCATCACCACGAAGGAGCCCCCTTCTGCTACACAGTTACGGTTGCAAACCAGGCCCTCCCTCCCCCCACCCCGGATGGATTTCTTGTCCTCAAACATGTTTTCTCCATCTCCGAGTTTTGTCATTTTGAGGATAGTACAAGGATGGGATCCTACAGCAGGTACCATCTTGAGATGGGCCTTTTTTCCCTCAGCAGAATGCTTATAAGATCCTGCCCCGGCTGCTACAGGCACCCATAATGTTCCTCTCGGTTCTTGAGCACTGTTCCCCAGCGTGATGATAGCATAGTTTATTGACCCCACCGAGGACGTTGGAGTGGTTTCCTGATTTTGGCAATTACAGTAGTTATGCTGACTGAATGATACATGGGTTTAAAACATCGCTAAGGAACACGTGATTAAATTCGATTCCAGGGTATTGATTTAGATGCCACCATGAGGTCAGCTCTGCTGTCCTCTACAGGATGAATGTCTCACTGGGACAGAAAGGCAACATTTCTCTTTAGCCTTTAGCGGATTTTTATCCATGGACTCTGGGAATCTAGTCACTGATGGAATTTCTCTCTTTGCTTTGGCTATTATGAAGACTTTGGCTTTCTCATCTTTTATTATTATTATTATTATTATTTTAACTTTTTATTTCTATACATTAAGTATAACTACATGGAGGATCTTATCAGAATTCCAGGAAAATCTCCCAGTGGAGAGAAAAATCTGCCAGTACTGGAGACCAGGTGTTTCTTAGGAGGAAAATTGTTGGTGCTCAGCGATGAGTGGGGAAGCAGGTCACCTTTGGATGACTTGGAGCTCCGTGGGTGTCAGAACTGGGCATTGTCCGCCTTTTTCCTTCCCACATCAAGCACAAGGCAAGGTGCCAATTAGCCGGGCCCAATAATGCCCAGCCCTTAGACTGAGGCTCCCTCCCGAGGACGGCAGTGGGCGTCCTATCCAGTGGATCCAGCTGGGACCACTGGGAGTTGGAGAGACCAAGAGCATGTGGGAATGTAAGGATGGGTGGGGGGCGAGCCTTCAGAGCCCTGGGGAGTGGTGTGCTAAGAGGGACCTAGATTTCTGATTTCCCAGAACAGAAAATATAATTCTGGGGGCCAAAGTTTACTACCCACTTTTTCTCTTGCCAAATAAGTCCATCGATTAAGCAAACACTCGGGCACATAGGCACACACAAACCTATGTACAAAGAACAACCACTACCATCTCTAGCCCCAACTTGTGTGCGCTCGCTCTCTCTCTCTCTCTCTCTCTCTCTCTCACACACACACACACACACACACACACACACACACACACACATATACAGAGGAAGAGCAATATTTTGGAATCAAAGGTTGAACTTTAAACTGAAGACGTGTGGTATTTCTTGTTTTGTTCAGTCCACTCACTTGGAGATCATGCATTCTTCACTTGAGTGAAAATTGGCTCATTTTAAAAATTAGGAGACGCTTTATTTCTTTTAACACTAGTTCCTCTGTGGACTATGCAAAAGCTAAGCATGTTACATTGTCATGCCCATCAATTAAAGTAGGCTCACCATAATCCACACATGTGTATGTATATATATATACTTTGTATAGACTTATATACACAGTGAATCTTCCTTTCACTTCCCAATGGGCAGGACAAAGAATAAAAGATGCATATAAAATTTCATCTCTGCTCGGAAGGTTGGCTCTTGAGGGTGAAAAGAATCTTGGCTGTTGTCTTGGTTCGTGGCTATGCAAAGTGTCCTCGTGCAGAAGTGTGTCTCTCTATATAGATGTATATATTGGCAGTGTGCATTCAAAATGTCACGGACTATTACAGTGTCGTGGGTGGGGGCAGAAATTAGGAAGACGAGTCTAAAAGACTCTCTAGGAAGGTGACAGCAGATGAAAGGCCATGAAACACTGTTATCACTCTGCATGGACCTAAGGGCTGGGCATTTGGTCAAGGATGAGTCTTGACCACAGGACACATTCTAGGTGCCACCTGGAGTTTAGGAGCATGTGTTAAAGTCGTCAGAGTTTGCTGTGGGTCAGGCATACTTCCAAGCGCTTCCAAATGCATCTTTTCACACAAAGCTGAGAGGCAGACACTCACATTATGCCCTTTTTACACCCGGGAACACGGAGGGCGGAGAGGGTCGGGTCCCGCCGTTCCTAAGCACCGAAGCTTGGCTCAGACTCAGAACATCTGACTGATTTATTTAAGATCAGGGTTTTCTGGGGGTCTTGCTTGCAGCCATTCCAGGATGGTGGAGCTGGCATTTCCCTTTCCTCATGAAATTTAAAGAGTCTGGCCAAATGTTCTGGCCAGAGTCTCATTCGTGGGATTTGTCTTACCCAGACTGGGAATCATTTGCATGGCTCCAGCAGGTCCAGATGCTGGAGGTCAGAAGAGCAAGCCACAAGCCCATCAAAGGAATGATGGGTCTCCCATGCCCAGCAATTAAGAGGGGATTCTCAGCTGCGACTGTGGCCCTTGGCTTCCAGATGGAAGTCTATCATGCTAATTAAATAACCATGATTGTGGCCTGCTGCTACACACAGCTTCACCCCAAGGCCATGTGAGGACCTGCCTGCGAGGACAATGAGCCCACCGTGCTTTGTGATCAGAAGGGAAGCCCAGCTCTCCAAGGGCGTTGGGAACGCACCTCCAGAACCAAGCTATATCTCCGCCATGGGAAAGGACCTGGTCTAGAGTTCTTGTTCAGTCCACATAAAGAAACCCTGGTTGACTGATTCTGTCTTTCCTTATTCTCCATTCTCCACAAAAGCTGCTGGATGGTGTGTTTAATGCACAGATCACAAGTCATCTCAGCTGACATTCCTGGAGCGCTCCCTGGGCCATGGCAGAACTTGTCAACCCCGAGGCCACACAGTCCTTTGACACAATTATGGAGAGGGACTCGAGAATACCTACAGGCACCAACCATTGTATATGGACTGGAGAAATGCCCTCATGGGTCTTGCTCATGTGACTCTTTTCATGAAATGCTTACCTCTCCCCAAAGTTCAGTTGGCCATGGCTTTCCTCTGGAAATACGCAAAGGACAACCAAATGAGAACAAGCAAAGGCTATTTATTCAGGGCTTGCCAAGACCCACGTGGTGGGGGCTGAGTCCCTTGCCTTTTGGTAGAGGTTCCAAGGGGGGCAGAGGAGGGAACTTGACGGAAGGAAGTCTAAGATGTGTTCTGATCTCAGGCTGTTGGCGTGGGGGTACTGAATGTGGGCCGACGGGAAGTAGAGCCTTCTTCTGTGATTGCATAGGGGTGTGTATTTGGCTTTCTCTGGTTGGCCCCCCGTTGGCAGAAGGGACACAATTAGTGGGGCAGGTACCAGTGGTTAATCAAGTCCTGCTTATTTAGAGTCAAAGGTTACAAAGATTTGGCTTCCTGGATTGGTTGCTCTAGAGATAGTGGTCTCACTTCTTAAACACAGACTTACAGATGGCAGCCTGGCTTCCTGGGCTGCTTAGTGTAGACCGTGGGTTGGTTTCCCGGGCTCATTCTATAGATCGTGGGTCTGAGTTCTATTTCTCTATCTTGTCTCACCATTGTCTGATGCATATTCAATTTCTCTTAATGAATACCTAAATATAGAAAGTCTTGGCTCTCACTTTATGGTATTTACATGTACTGACAACCGACTCGGTGAGGTCATGCAGATCATATGCATTTATTTCCTTACTAGTTTGAAATGAGTTGAATAGTTGATACCATCCATCTTGAACATTGTGCAATGTGTGGAAAACATGTTTATAGAGATCCTGTGTATTACTGGATATTTATATCTTCCTCTAATTTGTTTTTGCATATTTTGAGCATCTCCTTATGAAATCAAGGGTTGGAAAACTTTAAAGTTTTTTATATATTTTTATTTATTTGACAGAGAGAGACAGCAAGACAGAGAGCACAAGCAGGGGGAGCAGTAGAGGGAGAGGGAGAAACATACTTCCTGCTGAGCAGGGAGCCTGATGTGGGACTCCATACCTCATGACCTGAGCCAAAGGCAGACGCTTAATGGACTGAGCCACCCAGGTGTCCTGAGGGTTGGAAAACTTTAAGAAAGATAAAAATGTATAACAAATTCATAAAACCATGGGCAAACTGATACCAAAGCTGAAGAGTGATGATAGAAATCAGTGGTTCCCAAAGTGTGGTCCTTGGACCATTGTTGGCCCGGAATTTATGAGAGTAGGTCCCAGCAATCTGCTTTAACAAGCTCCTGGGCGTTTACCATTGGGGTCCACCAAATGAGATAGACCCATGAGACGGTCACTTGACAACAGGGAAACAATTGGAAAAACAAGAGAAGGTGTACAGCACAGATACAATTAAATAAAAGAATAAAATAGTAAAAAGAATCCACAAGTTGGTGCCACAGTGAAGTACATAAGGCAGAGAGCCTTCTGCATTGCTGAGCATCACAACTGAAGATGCTGGGGAGACTAGTAACCCCACGGAATTGACACAGGCATGCTTTATTTATAGCGTTGAGGACTAGAGCCCATGTATTGTTGGGTGCATCTATTTTTCAAATGTCTGCAGATTTGATTGGGCTGAACAAAGTACAAATTAATTTAAATGCATGACTGAACTTACCATAACTTTTGCTGTGATGGATTTTCTCAAATAATTTGTTGAAACTATTGCCCTGAAATTTCTGAACATCGAAATGGAGTCCCCATACGCAAAACAGTTATTATAGACCAGTGGTCTGCAGGATGAACTCTAAACTTATCTGCAAGGTCTTCCCTGGTGTATTTTATGATCTAGCCCTGCTCTTCTTAACGCTCTGGGGGCCCACCAACCCGGTGTTCCGTGTGTGGTCTCCCTCTCCCAACCATATCCAATCCCCTGACATTCTTGAAGTTCAGCACATCTTCTTTGCTCCATTGGTGAACTTCTATGCATCCTTTAAGACCCTGCTCAAATATCACTGCCTCCAGGAACCCTTTGTCCAACATCCCCTGGAAGCCTCATGGCCCCCCACCGCATGGCACCCAAGACATTGCTCTGTCATGGCAAATACCCACAGTAGGCTGTAATCATGTCTGCTTCCCAGTGAACAATGAGATCCTTGGGTGAGGGTACCATGTTCTTTTCTTCTTTGTATGCAGAAGACCTAGCTTAATGCCCATCTTATACTAATGCTCAGTAAATATTTGCAGTTTGTTTACTGCTCAGGCAAATTACTCTTGTTGTTTATTTAAAAAGTATGCTTATCTGTTAAGTCAGACATAAAGCAAGTACTAGAGGGAATATCCTTTATGTATCTTTTGCGGCTAGCCTATGTGAAGTCGTTTGCAGTACCGATGGTGGATAAAATGAGAAAATAGGGCCAGTAAATTGGAAGTAGAAAACAGGGGCAACAATTAAATCACAGAGCAGAAAAGAGAAAATTAATGATGAGGAAGTATGCCATTTAACTTTGAGCTTCCATCAGTCTAGGAGAAAAGGGAAATAATAGGTTATATATGTTGGTTCAGACAGTCTACTGAACTACTAATCATAGTAGTTCATCGAGAGAGATGGGTGATTTCAACCAGGAATTTCCTGCATGGATTCCAGTGTGATAGTATGAGGAGGTGGGGGTCTCTGGGGGATAATTAGGTCATGAGGGAACTAGTACCCTTTTCAAAGGGACCCCACAGAACTCGCTTGCTCTCTCTGCCATACGGGCAAGTCAGCAGTCTGCAAGGGCTCTCACCAGAACAGGGAGGGGGTGGGGGTGTCCTGATCTTGGACTTCCAGCCTCCAGAACCCGTGAGAAATAAATTTCCATTGTTCATCTACCACCTAGCAGCACTGCTTTGTTAGAGCAGCCCCTTTGGACTAAGACTGGTGCCTTAGAGATGTTTCCAGCAATTTGGTAAGACTGGGGGGTGTGGGGAAGGGACAAGAGTAAGGTGGACAAGACAAGCAAGCAAGTGCTGGACCACAAGGGATTGTGAATGACACCAGAGGACATTGAGTCTTGGGTTCCTCTGGGCAGGAACTGGGGAACTAGGAAGTAATTGGAATGGGGAGGGGATGCAGATAAGTTATATGTTTCAAGGATGCAGAAAGCCTCCTTACGTCGTTCCTCCTTAGTCCCCCACCAGGACCCAGCTTTGCTCTGCAGTCAACAAGCACTGGTCCTAAATTTCTTTACTACGAGGCCAAGCACTTTGAAAACACTGAAGCCTGAACTGACATCAATTATGTTGAAAGGGGGAAAAATTAATTAAAAGTTTTCGAAGGGCTCTATCCTGTATTCTTCTCTATTTTCATGTTATCAGCAACACTGCTTTTTCTTCTGGCTGGGAGTTATTACAGTATAACATTTTCATGTTGCTTGTAGGGTAATTATGTCAAATATATGGGAGATGATAAGCGGCAGTTTGTATTATTCTGTGATTAATCTCCATACATTCTGGCATTTCAATCTGGCCTCAGAAGACGGGGTTTGCTGAACTCTGGCGTAGAAGGAGGATGTGGGGAACAGCCAGGAAGATTGGGTGTTGATGCTGAAGGGGTTCTGATGGATAATATCCTGGTTTCCCCCAAAGAGCCCACCACCCCCAGGCTCTATTCCACGTTCTCACCGAGGCTCATTCATCCCGATGCTTCTGAATGTTTGTGGTCTGCAGGCTACCTGCACTGACCCGCCAAGGATGCTTGGGTACAGGGAGAGCTCTTGTCCCCTCTCCCCCAACCCATGGAATCAGCATTTGTAAGACTATGGACCTAGGAATCTGCATTTTCAACCACTCCACTCCCCACAAATCCTCTTTATGTGCTTAAAGCTGACCCAGATCATAGCGAATCAATTTGATCCTCTGTAAACCCCAAGTCAGATATGAAGGTTTCCCAAGACAGTGTTGAAGGAGGAGAAGACCTTGGGAATCAAAAAACAATCATGGATGTATAGGGGAGATCATAGCATCTCCTCTGGATTCCTTAAAGAAAAACAAACAAACAAACAAACAAACAAACAACCTCCCCAAAAACAATGAAGTGAGTGCGATTGGTTTGCGTCCTACCCATGGATAGGATAAGGCATCTCTTACAAGACTTCATGAAAGAGAAAGTGAAATATCAGTAGAGGTTCTGGATGAAAAGTTTGAAAATAAGCCCTAAAATTGGAAGAGCATCTGGAGGTGAGAGGGGCTTGACTTTCCTACCTCCTTGCTCAAGGCGCTCCTCCCTGGACAATCCCCATAGTCTCCACTGGGCAGGCTGACATGGATGGCTCTTCCTGCTGGCCAGTGCTGCCATCCTGCTGTGTCTCAACCTAACACTGGGGAGTTTTGCCGGATGACTGCCATGGAGTCATAGGAGGCTGCCCCGTGTGGCCACAGCGCCTCGTCTCTTCTAGCCATCCCCCTTGTGGCTGCTTCCCTTGCTCTTCCCCAAAGTCTGGCCACTTGGATCCTGCAGAATTCCAGAATCTCTCCAATCCCCAAGTGGAACCCTTCTGCCAAGTTAACTTTGGCAAACTCCAGTAACACTGACAGGCAAGAAATATTGTGGGCCATGTTGGGTTCTCTTTGGTGTATGATTTATTGATGGAGAGTATGAAATTTTCATTAAAACAGACTGCTGTTTCTCACTCATTTGTCACATTTTTAATTTATATTTTAAAACATTAATAAAACCGACACGATTAATTATTTTTTGAAATGTCACATATATTTAAGATATATGGGACTGGTGGAATGGGGCTTCCTGTTAGAGAGGAGGGGGAGAATAGTTTAAGAAACCAATATTCTGGGTACCCTGAGTCCTTTTCCCTCCCTCAATCCATGGCCAGCTTAATTGCCTTTGGATGTCATCATCTACAGGGTACTGCCATTTTCTTTACCCTGAGGTATTATTTGGAATCACCTGGGACAGTCCCAGTTTATGTCTGTGCTCCTGGCATTTATACTAATGTCCCTTCCACACTTTCTGCTTGCATGACAAATTGTAAGGTGTCCTGAATCCAGGACCAAAGGGCTTGCAAAATCTTGGGAGCTGCTTCACCTTTCCTTGGCACGTGTCCTCATTTGCAAAGTGTAGATAATCGTAGCACTAATGTCATGATACTGTCATGAGTTTAGATGAGACAGTATAACATCGTCAGCTCAAGGCCTGGTGTAAGGCAGGTGATTCATTGATGGCGGCTGGTGGTTACTGTCATCATTCTGCAGGAGCCTGGCCTGGGCTTAGCTTCCACCGCCTGGGGCCCTGCTCTCTGCTTGTGGCCTCTCTCCAGCATCTCTGGACTTCATCCAATTCTTGACTGTCTGTTATACCTGTCCCTACCGACCCCAAGTCTCCTACTTTTTTCTAAGTCATTCATTGCATCTGCAACCTTGGAAAAGGTGGATGTGGTAATAACTGAATGATAGCTGAGAATTTCTTGAGCACCTACTAGTTGCTAAGACCTTTCCCCCGTACTGTCTCTTTAAGACGTAGAAGAGTCAACGAGTTCAATGCTGTCATTATTAGCCCATCTTATGAAAGAGCAAACTGAGGCCCAGTCGTGAGAAAACCAGACTCCTGCAGAGGTCACTGGGCCCCGGAGATCCTACTTCTCACAGAGTACGTTCTACTTCTGAGAGATAAAGAATCGGGGAGCTGGGTTCCAACACAAGCCTTGTTTTTCCAGAATGCATGCTCGTGGCTCCTGTGAATTCTGTGTCTCTCAGCCTCGACGGATGACAGACCAAGAGGCGCCGGCCGGTGCCCCACCCCATCCTCCTGGCCCCCCACTCCCTGAGTCCCTTCTCAGAGCGAAATGACTCCCGAAGCCTGTGTGTTCCGGATCCCGCCTTCGAGCTCTGGATGGTATCGACTGGAAAGATCCTTAAGCAGAAGTGGCCCAGGGATTCTCAAACGCTTGTTCACCCCGACATTCAAGGTGGACGTTGTTCGCATAGCTGACACATTCCCATGGTGATGCCTGGACGGTGACAAAAACCCTCCAAATGGAGAAAGAAAGGAAGTAACTTCAGGAAGAGTAACAACTTGCAAATACGATATTTTAATGATCAATATATGTTTCTTTCAGGCATTAGGGCTATTTGTTAAGTATTGAATGAGCTCTTTTTTATATTCCTGGTCCTTGGCTAGGGATTGAGGATATAGCGATGAACTATTTTTTACAGTCACAAATATAGACACTATCAATTAGGTAACTTAAACGTAACACAGATTTATTCTATTAAAATTATATATGTATAGACCTACACACAGGGAAGTAGGTAAAACATGGAAATGCAATGCCCACATGTCTTGTCTGGGTTTATGTTATCATGTGGCCCCAAATCCCATAGTTAGAATAGAGGATGCAATGGAATGTTTCTGTCCTGTCTCAGATCTCTGTCCACTAGGTGTTCTAGAAACAGACAGCATTGTGGGTTCTTTGAATCCTCCTCCAGAGCAAATATATTTATATAGTCTATCCCCTCCACCTTTTTCTTTCCTTTCTTCCTTCCTCCCCCTCCCTTCCTTCCTCTCTCTCTCTCTCTCATTCTCTCTCTTTTTTACACAAATAGGAGCAAAGTAAACAGTGTTCTAACCTTGCTTTTTACCCTTAACAACCGATTTTGGAGATTGTTCCATATCAGTACACAAAAAGCTTCTTGTTCTTTTTACAGCCGTTTTTCGATGACTGTGTGAATGTCAATGGTGAATGACTAACAGTAAATCAATACAATGAAAACTTCTGCAGGGCTTTGATGTAATGGAAAGACCTTCCTGGCATAGAAGACTACGGGGTGCGGGAGGAAGATATTGCCACGCTTATGTAACATTGAGTCTCTGTGTATTTGTGGGTATCTATATGAACTGGGAAGAATGTTTATTAGGATAATAGCATCAGGGCGCCTGGGTGGCTCAGTGGGTTAAAGCCTCTGCCTTCGGCTCAGGCCATGGTCTCAGGATCCTGGGATCGAGTCCCATGTCGGGCTCTCTGCTCAGCAGGGAACCTGCTTCCTCCTCTCTCTCTGCCTGCTTGTGATCTCTCTCTCTCTCTGTCAAATAAATAAATAAAATATTTAAAAACATATATATCTTTATATATATATATATATATATATATATATATATATATATATATATATATATATATGATAGCATCTGTGTCTGCGTCCATCCGGGCTGCTATAACTATAACAAAAGCCCCACAGACTGGGTGACTCAGCAGCAACAGAAATGTATTGACTTCTCATTGTTCTAGAAGGTGGAAGTCCAAGATCAAGGTGCAGGAAAATCCAATCTGGTGAGGACTCACTTTCCAATTCATGCATGTAGTCTTCTCTCTTTATCTTCACATAGCAGGAGGGGCAGGGGAACTCTCTGGGTCTCTTTTATTAGGGCATTGATCCCATCCCTGAGGTGCCTTCCCCCGCCACCTGATCACCTCCCAGATGTCCACCTCCTAATGCCATCACACTGTGCGGGGAAGGTCTTGTCCAAGATCAAACCAGAGAGCCAGGATGAAGACTTGGGCACTGCTCATCGTAGCTTTGGGTTGTCTTTGGCCCCGTGCTCCACGCACCCCAAGGACCTCATAGATGACAGGGCTGTCTGTACAACGAGCCTTCTGTACATTCACCTTTATTTGACTTGCTAAGAATTCTGCACGAACCGCTTTTGCAGGTGGTATCTTCCCCGGGAAGGATTTGGGGCAAAGGTGCATTCATCACAGAACTCCCAAGAGCGGTGGCTACAGTGTGGAAATTCTTCTTCCTTGACAAATGATATATTTCATTTATTTCCCATGATCTTCTTGCATTATTTCAATATTATTAATACTCAGCAAATATATTAAAAAAGTAATAAACTGGCAATTATGATTGTGCTAGGGACCCCAAACTGCAATTATTCATTATGTTTCAATTATTAACTTCACTTCAAATGTCTTTCAGCAAAGATTGCAAAGGGAAAGAAAAGAAATCTCGATGAGGCCCTGGACCCTGGTTCCTGGAAACCCATGCTTCACTCTGCCTTGACATTTCTCTGATTTATCTGTTATCTCAGGACTGGAGGAATCAAAATAATAACCAAAAAAAAATCTTCCTCTCTATTAATAAACAAGAACCATCAATACCTTCTATTTATGGTAGCTTTTTAACTCTTATTAGGGCTTTAGTATATATTACTGTATTTTATTTTTTAAAATGTCAATGAAAAGTGCAGATCTGAAGTGGTCCTCAGTTGACTGACTGGGGACACTGAGGCAGGAGGAGGCTCAGGGATGAGACAGAGCAGACTCCTAAATGGTGAGACTTCCCACTGTCCAGCACCCCTTCCGTGACCACCTCCTCCTCCAACAACATCTTAGTGCCCCAGGTGCAAGACAAATCTCACCGTCACAGCAGTCCTATACCCTCCATCCCCACTGTCTCTCACTTTTTCCTTGTAGGACAAGTGACAGCCATAAAGGTTATGAGGAATTCCATTTTTAAAAAAATAAGCAAATTGTATTAAATTTTAATGGTGGTCATTATGGGCTGGCTTGTCTCTGGCGTTCAGCGAGTCCTTCAGTCCCCTTTGAAGAGTTCCATTTGCACAGATTAATTGCAATTTTGCCTGGTGTGTCCTCATCCCAGTCATTGGGACTGTGAAACTTTGTCCCCATCTGGGCAGAGCGCGATGATATAGTACTTTGGCCTTTAAAATATGCACAATAAATATTTTAGATTTGCTGACGAAGGACTTGTTCTCATGACAAGGTTGCCAAGTTTGCAGGGGTGGAGGGAGAAGGAAGTTGAGAGGATCTCGCAATGACAGCCACTTCAGGCTTCTCAGAGAGGTGTGTGGAGGGGCTTTGTGTCGGTCGTCCCTGCAGCAGTGTCACACACCCACTTTCTAAAATCCTTGACTGTGTCCTCATCATGGGTGGCTGAGGCTTACAGAGTAGAGACTTTGCATGTCATTCGTTCAACAGTTTGATTTTCTATGAGGCACTCAGTGGGTTCTTTAGACTTATGGACCAGATCATGCTACTCACCTGCTTAATACATTCTGGTGTTTCCCAACACACTTAGAATAAGATCCTAATTCCTGACCGTGAACCTCTAAGGCCTTACATGATCTACTCCCATGGCTCCTCTGACCACCTGATCTACTCATTGCCTCTTGCTCACTATACTTCAGTCACATGGGCCTTTGCTCATCTTCCATGAACACACATGTTTCTGCCTCAGGACCTTTGCACTTGCTGTTCCATCTTCCCATAATTCTCTGCCTTCACATTTCCCATGGTTGGCTTGTTTTGGTCATTTCAATATCAACTCAAATGCTCCCTCAAATATCAGATAGGATACACTCAAGCATCTAATCTGAAACACCTATTCATCTCAACCGCTCTCTACCCCATTACTTGATGATATCAGCTCTAGTCACTATTTGAACTTGTTTGTTTCTTTCGTGTATGTGGCTTTACTTATTGGCTGTCTCTTCTGCTCTAATGTAAGCTCCATAAAGGTAGAGACTTGATCTGCGTTGTTCATCACTGTATCCTTGCTTTCTGGAAGGTAGCCTATCACATTGTCTGTGCTCAGAACGCAGATGTTCGATCAATGAGTGGCCACTTCTTGAGCACTGATGATGCGCAGGCTGTCTGCTGGGTGCTAGGAATAAAGCACTGAACGAGACACAGGTGATTGCTCACAACAGACAACTTACATTCTAGGAAGGCCTTCAGTCTTTGAACTTCTAGCAGTGTGGATAACCATTTCTCAGGCAGACATACCCAGGTGGTGTCCAATTTTGGTCATGATACTAGGGCCAGACCCCGAAGTCACAGGGGTTTCAGTACTGGAAAAGTTTTTAGGGAACATGACATCCAAACTGCCCTATTTACAAACCCTGGAGAGAAGATGTGACCTGGAAAAGTTCACGCAACAGGCTGGAGGCAGAGAGGGAATTTAATGTAGGACTTCAGACTCTGGGAGTCATGCTTGCTCCATTTCATTGTCCTGACACTCAAGTCTTGGTTTTGAAAAGTTCTGATTTGACCCAGTAGCTTACATATTGTTTCATAAGAAGTTTCATAAGAAAAGATTTATGCTAGTGCATTCCAATACAACCTCCCATAGCAAGTACATTGTTGCTGAATCCCAGCTAGCATCCCAAAGCACCTGTTATTAAGGTAAGCACTCCCATGGGCTCTTCCATAAACCACCTATCTCTCCTTTGCTTCAACAGCTTGTGAGTGCTTATCTTGTACTAGGAAACAAAAATAGCTAGGCATACCATGAGTCCAACTTGGTCTTTCATATATATGAGGCAGGGTTGGTAATTTACAACAGAGATATACCTGCTAAGAGAAATGTTCTCCATCTCTAGTTCACGGTGTCTCCCACAGGCCTTTCTGTTAGATATCTGATGGACACTATTTCCAAGTGTCCCACAGATGATTCAGCCATGTGTGACATTGATCATTTTGCTGGTTTCCCCTCTGACTACTTTGGTGAAAATTGCATATCTAACTTTCGGGAGGGATTTGAGTCTCAGATTGGTGGGGGAGGTTCCTCAGATCAGGAAGATTAAAAAGAATGTGCTTGAGAGGCCCTTCTAGCTCTGGTATCTCGACTGTGCTAGAATCCTTCAGGACCCACTCCTTAAGGAGAAACAGATTGTCTTCCCCATGCCATGGCTCTTGAGCCATTCCAAGTTTGGTCATAAAAAGAAGTCCTTGATTTCCCAGCTGAAACACTTCCTTTCCCAGTGTCCTAAGGAGGGAGTTGGAATGGGATAAGTTATGTGTTGTGGTTTTAGGCATTAATGAATTTGAGAAACTAAATTATTGAATTTTGCAATGCAAATTATATTTTGAACACAAATTCTTCATTTCTGAATGCTAAGGACTCATAAAGAATGTCAATGGTTTATGAATTAGGCCATTAGCATGCAATTTGTGATTCAAAAGCACACCAGCACCATGTAATAAGTAACTGTATAAAGAGTAGTGTTGTCTAAAATTTCAAAATATTTTGCCTGATGCATTAGAAAGTTTTCAAAAGCCTCCGGTGACCTGCCTTCCTTCCCTTCATCCTCCCTCCCTTCCTTCTTTACTCCCCCATCCTACTCCTGTCTCCCTCCCTCCTATCCTTCCTCTCTTGTTTGACTGTGTTCTTCTTCCTTCCTCATCTCCCCTGCTCCTTCCACTGACCACAGTAGCTGTTACTCCCGCCTGTCTCCTTCCATTCACAGATTAGACTGTGACAACCAGACAAGTCCTAAGAACTAATCTAGATGAACTCTCCTTGTTTTAGAGATGGGAACTCAAAGACCCAGAGTGAAAGGGTCTTGTCCAAGATCCTTAGAAGTAGAGCCAAGTGGACTCAGGTTTCTGACGTTCATATTCATACCCTCGGTTGATTCCTTCATACTCATGTGCAACAGACTCAGTAAAGACACCTTCTTGCGTGTGGGTTTTTCATGGAGGGAGAGAGATGAGGGCACTGGCTTCCAGGTGAGAATGGGGCTGGGAAGGGAGTGAAGAGGCAAGTGCCCTGGAGAAGAAAGAAGGGTGATGCAGACATCATCCACTCCACACTTTTGCCCATTGAGACAATCTGATCCCAAGGTAGTTAGGGCCAGCAAGTGGAATTGGTATGTAGTGAAATCTCAGTTCGGTTGGAGGAATAAGGTCTCTTCATTAGAGCCATCTGTCCAGGAATGAAATACCTGGGGAAGTGGTGAGTGGTGAGCCTTCCATCACTTACAGAAGTTCAGGTTGAATGCAGATAATAATTCATAGAAATCCAAGAGCCTAACGTTCCTCTAGCTCAGTGGCTGGTGTTAAGCCTTGGTTGCAACCCAGAATCACCTGGGAAGCTTTTCAAGCTGTCCATGCCATACCTCCCCTTGATTAAGTCAGGATTTCTGAGGTGGGTTTTTACAGATTCCCTTTACAAATTATAGTGTTCAGCTAGGGTTCAGAGAAGTCTCTACCATAACCCAGCAGTTCTGAAATTTTAGTGTGCACGGGAACCACCATGGAAGTTCATTATAAATGCAAGCTCCTATGTTTCCCTTCCCAGATATTCTGGTTCGGCTAACCGGGAAGGACAAGTCTGGTCCATCGCTTAAGTTGAATGTGGTATTCAGTTGTCTTCAACCAATATCCCAGTGTCTGTCCACCCACTGCCTCTCCTCTGGTGATGGGGAGGAGCCATCCCCAAAGATGGATTGACTTCCATGCAATAGAGTTCTGACCAAGGCCCACGGTCCCAGATGGCTTTGGGGAATCCTAATTAGAATCCTTTGAGGATGGTAGTACTCAACATTTAGCTCCAGGGATGGAAGCTTGATCCTAGCCTTGAGTAGAAAGTCAGCAATAGGAAGGAGAAACCTTCTGAATGTAACATTTTCCCCCCCTCTCCAGACTGACCGAGTCCTGGGTTGTCCTCGCCTCTCATTTGGGTCAGCCACAATTTCTTCCAGGTAGCAAAGTTGCTGGGGTGCTGCTGGCCCCCTCCCCCCCAAACCTGTAGGTTCTCCTTTGCCCTTCAGGGATCTCCCGTTCAGTTCTAATGAATGGAGTCAGACCACACCTCCCGAGTTGCCTGCAGCAGCCATTTTCCCAGAAGACACTGAACAAAAGCACTATTCAAATGACCAGAGGCAAAATAAACCTCAAAACCTGCCCGCCCCAAGAATGCCCTGCAAGTGTGATGACAGAGGGTCTCAGAGGCTAGCGCACCTCGCGCCCCCCTCTCTGGCTCGGTGAGTGATGGCCACAAGGCAAACAACTCACCTTGTGTGATAAAATATTTAGAAGTTAACTTAGCACCCTCATGCTTCATAAAGAAGAAGGTTCATGCATTTTAAAATTATTTTGTAAATCACGTTGAAGCCTGACAATGCAGATTTACCCCTTTGGCTGCAATTTAAATACCAGGTTATCCCCTCATTATGTTAACAGTGTGAAGAGCGCAGAGTTATTCCCTCTGATTTGCCAGAAGCCAGTTGTGCTCCCCTTGATGGCTACATTACACCCCCCCCCCCCCCCCCGCCCTCCAGCTCTGGCTTCTGAGAGGTGCTCCCCCATGGGGTGAGAGGTTGAGGAAGGTGGTGACTGGCTGCGCGTGGGGGAGCAGGTCAAAGGGGTGGTGGGAAATCCATGCCTGTTAACTAAAATAGCATGAGGGCATCTACAGAGGAGGAGGGACAGCGGACTGATTAGTTCAAAAGAGAAAGTGTGTGTGTGTGCATTTTAGGTAAACGAATCCATATCAGGAAAGGAGATTTGGCTTGGCAGATATCATAGGTGGGGAGGGCAGATAATGACCTGCTAAAAATAGTTCACAGACTCAACCCCTTATTGGAAAGAGACAGGGTAAGGTGGTGGGTTTGGAATCAGATCCTGTTTATTTAGCTGTTTAAAGCTGTGTGACTTCATGCAAGTTACTTAACCTTTCTGGGCATGGTTTCCTTTTCTGTAAAGTGGGGCAAAAATAGTACCTCCCCTAATGGTCTCATGTGAAGATCAAAAGATAACACAAGAGAGGGGTTTAGTTAAAGAGCTCAATGTAAATTGGCTAAAAACCACACAGAAATCCAACGATTTTTCAATTTTTTCATCTTAAACACAAACCAGGCATTTTGTTTGGGCTTCACTTATTTCATTTTGCGCTCACAATAAACCTAGGGGGAAGTGTCCATGTCATGCATATTTCACAGAGAAGGGGATGGAGACTCAGAAAAATATCCAGCCTCAAATTACACAAGCGCTAATAGTCAGAGTTTGCCTCCTGATGTCAAAGGCATCTTCTTTCCCTTGCTCAGCAAGGGCAGACTAGCCAACACTCATTAATTCATTTGGCAGTTGGCCTTGACTCTATGCCTAGCTGTGGAGATATAGACAGAGAAGATATTTGCTTCCCCGGAGGTCCTATTGGCTTCATGGGCTTGGAAGCTGCAAGGGTCCATGAGGTGAACAGTGAATGATGAACACTTAGTAAGCCCTTTTGTGCCCCTGGCAGGAGTTGAGTAGTGTTGGCTACAGGGATAGGTTGTTCCTTATTCTTTTTTGCACTGTGCAGTTAAATTGTGCCAGGTGAACTAGCTCTGCCCCAGGGCCTTTGCATGTGCTGATGTGCTCTTTCCCAATAGATGGGCACCCCAGTTCTTTCTCATCTTCCTATTTCTACTGTCACCTCCTCAGAGAGCCCACCCTAGCAAAAGCAGTGGACCTACCTTGCCACTCTGTTGTGTCACCCTGCCTCCTTCCCTGTAGTTAACACAATCTGTAACCATCACATCTAGTGATTTATCTCCCGCTTGCTGTTTCCTGTTTTCCTCCAGGAGAAGGTAAACTACTCTGTCTTTCCCCAGCTGTATCCAGAGCCCTGGAGGTGCTCAAGGCAGGTGCTCAGTGAAAATTGCTGAATGGATGGGTGAAGGAATCAACGATGCTCTCTCATGTTCCTGAGCCCAGTTTGCCTGCTCCGCAGAATGGGGGCGGCTGTCCCTGCACCACAGGGTTGATCTGAGACAGTTGCGCCCCATGGTCATGTGCACCAAGGCACCTCACAAAGTGAGTGCTCAGCAAACACTTCTTTCTTCCCACCTCGGGGCTGGCTCTGCCTTGGGAACATTCTGGGTACCTACCCTGCTGGGGTGTCCGGAAGACCAGGAAACACAAGCCCATGTGGAAAGGTTGGGTGCTGGTTGGCAAGGTGGATGGTGAACTCTTCATTCAAACTAGAGGTGGGAAGAAAACAGTGCTGACTGCAGATTCTGGGCTGGGGCCACCTCGATCTCTCCTGCAGGGAGAGGGCCTGTTTCCTCTCTCCAAGCAAGCTTCTTCCCCAGACTTTCCCTGCACTCAGTGAGAACCCCAACCTCTTCCGCCACGGCGCTCCCTCCCTGCTGCTCTCCCACCGCCTCCACCTGCCTCTCTGAACGTAGGACCCACGGAAAGAGAAATCACAGTAAGCTCCTTTGAAATGAACAAACTCTCATCTCTACAGGGACCCCAAACTGATCTCGGATCCTCCAGGACCCGCGGCTTGTCTTATATGTGTCAGGCACGAAACAATAGCGCCATCCCCACGTCAGTGTGTTAGGTAGTAGACTTAGTTTCTCCAGCTTTGTCAGGGTGCTGGTGATTTCATATTTTACACACCCATAGAGGTTACAGTAATTGATTCAGTTCTGGAAAGTGTTGTAATGACTTTGAATGAACTTGAAAGGTTTTGCATTTGTTTTCAGAGGCTGTGAGAGGGAGTGATTCAAACTCTGCCACGCGGGCATAATTTGTGAAGGTTGGACACGAAAACGACAGATTAGCTTTTCTGGGAGACAGCTATCTTCTTGTTATAACCTCCCTGCTCACGAGGCAGCCTGGGCCCGGCACTGAAACACTCTACTTCCTTTTTATCTGTATCTCGATGGTGGTGGAAATCATCTCTGAACATCTGAAGGGAAAAAAGGCAATTATTGAAAAATCCTCCTAGAATGACTTGGTTTTCTGAATGCTATTTTTTTTTTTTTTTATACAAACACCTAAAAAAGTGAGGTCGGCAAAGATGAGAAGTTGTGGAAATTTTCTTCTTGACGTTGGCAGTTTGGAAACGAAATATATACACTGTCAACTTTATTTTGCTCCTGAGCTCACCTCCTGCCGCGAATGTCTCCGGCAGTCGAGGGCCGTGACCGCGAAGGGGAGCACGGGAAGAGAAAGCATTGAGCCTCTTGCGGTGGCCCAGCGTGCTGGCTATTGTCATATGATCCGAAGGGAGGGTTTTCTCTGTGCCTGACACTATGCTGAGTGCTTTGTACAGCGAGGACATGTAATCTGAGCGAATCCTTTTAAGGTGACCCGACCCTCTTTACAGACGACAAAATCGAGGCTCAGCAGGTTCAGTGACTTCCCTGACTCTCGCGCTCTCTCTGGTTGCTACACCCGTGCCCTTCACTTCTCACTGCTCTGCCGGGCTACCACCGGTGTGCTGGTCAACATTGCCTAACCAGCTTTCTGGAAACAAACCCCAAAACTGAACAAAATTGGTTTGTAGGGCTTGTCGATTACTGCTGTGTAAATACGCCCACTGTGGCTGAATTCAAGCTACTGACGTGAGGTCATGAAACCGGGAAGGGAAGCCTGTGGTCAGCTCTCCTGCTGGTTTTGATGCAACCCTCCTACGCTTCTCCCTGACCCATCCTTCCCCCTGATTTGTTCCCCACACGCAGGCTCACACTGCTTTTGTTGATATGGTCTCACTTGACTCTCGGGCTACCTGCTGGGTCACTAGCAACGTTGGCCCCGGGCTGGCTGAGTTCACCATGATTCGTGTTCACTTCCAGGAGGTGCCTTGCTCACCTCTTGATGGGCAACGCCTGCTGGGGTCACCTTCACACAGAAGCCTAGGCCTGCAACGAACCCATTTTTCAGGAATACGACAACGTCTCAAGGTGAAGGTGCTCGCTCGTGAATGTGGGTGTGGGGACATCTGGGACCCTTGCGCGCTCTCCTTTGGTTGGGAAGTGAGCTGCAAATTCACTCCAACATGCTGACTTTGGACCCCATGTGGATGGGTTGAGAAAGCACAAGAGGATCTTGAATAAACAATTTGGAAGGGCCCCCGCAGACTTCCAGGATGGGGGAGGAGCCTCCCTCTGGACTCAGTGCAGGTGGGGGTTCCAGGGAAAACTTAGGAGTTTCTCTGTGTGGGGGAGGGGCAGGGGAGGGATGAGGCTTCCTAGAGAACAGTTAGGCTATATTGAAAACATTCTAATCTTTGTCTTCAAGGGGCCTCCGGGACCGCTCTGGAGAGAGGTGGCAGCACTGAATATAATCAGGAAGAAGTGAGCCATTGGGAAAGCGAGACCTGAATCTCAGGGGAGCCTCATGAGTTTGGTCAGAGACGGATGGTGGCCAGGGCTGGGGTGTGGGTGGTGCCTCGGGATGCCAGAGGAGGACGGGCAGGGCCCCAGAGACCGAGGACAGCGACAAGCAGGAAATAGCTCTGACTGTTTATTGTGGACACATCTCTGGACCCATTGTGGGGGTGCAAGGCCACGGATGCAGCAGGATGGAGAGAAAGATGCCCAAGGTTGACCGAAGGTCCTGGTTTGAGCTGTGTGGTTTACAGGTCGTGCTTTACTTTCTCTTCAGAACCTTTTAATGACAGTAAAACAGAGCTGGTGTCATTGAGCTCCCAGTCACAGAGCGGCATGGCCAGGGGTCAACACCGGGATTCTCGGCTCCCGCCTCACTCCCATTCTTTCCTTGCTGAGCAGGTCCTCGGTAGCGGAGCTCCTGGCTTTGGAAGCTCCCAGTTCTTGAGCTCTTAGTAAGCAGTAGCACCCAGCTGAAGGCTCTACCCCCACGGCTGCATTAAATATTCACAAAGGTGCCATGAGACAGGGGTTTCTCACCCATCCTTTTTCCAAATGAGAACGCTCCTCCTCTGAGGGGTAACCATGCTGGCCCAGGGTCACTCATAAGTGAGTGGCAGAGCTGGCTCCTTCCTGGCCATGGCTGATAGCCAAGACGTGCTCTCCACAGTTCTGCTGTCTTGCCTCCCAGCCTCCTGCGGCTTTCCGGACCCGTCCACCTCAAGATCTGGGGCAGGAAGCAAGCATTCATGCAAGAGCACACAGTGTGCTTTCATGGACCGCCTGGGAAGCTCTTCTTTTTCTCCTGGGGTCTTCCCTGCTGACCCCAAAGAACGTGTCTTCTCCAGACATCTCAACACCTTCCCCCTTCAGCAAAAATGTGACAAGTATCAGGAAAACTAATGGGCAGTTGTGAATTCTTCCATCCTATCATCCCAAGGTTGAATGATTTAATTCCAGGTAGAAATGAAACTTCAATGTCGAGTTTGTATCCAGCAGTGAGGTGTGAGGATAAGTGGATCTTTGTCCCCTCCGGGAGGGGTTGCATGGATGAGAAAAGGCCGTGTTGCCATGCTGGGCCCTTCTCCCTGACCCGCCTGCCCCTCAGATTCAAGTGCGCCATCGAGGTGAGTTTATGTTTTACTTGTCTTTTTGTAGCTCTTGGATTGGAGTCAGTTACTTTATTCTCTCAGGCCTTGATGTTTCATCTGCGAAATGGGGCTGAAGGAGAAAAGAGGGCATAATTCCTCCTTCCCTGGGTTATTGTGAACCTTGTATGGGCATGTACAGGGTGCATGGCCGGTGGGTGCTGTCATCTGGGCACCGTGGTGGCGGCTGGGATTTGGGAGCTGGCATCAGACGATCCGAGTGTTGGAAGTTGAGCTCCATCGTTCAGCAACTGGGCAAACCTGGGGAGGTGTTTTGGCCTTTCTGAGCATGTCTCCTTGTCTCTAAAATGGGGGTATTAATGGCATTCGCCTCATGGGGCAGATATGAGGGTGATGGGGGATAGTGGTTGGAAAATGCCCAACACGGTGACTGGTGCACTGTTAGCAATAAACAGGAGCTGTTGCTCTGACGGGGCCTGGCTGATAATCCTCCTGGCGGCCTCAGCGGGAACCGGGATGTAACGCAGAGGGTGGAGAGGAGGCGTGGTGTTGGAGCCCTGGGGGCAGGGGGATCACCCTCACTGGAAGGATCCCACAGTCTGCAGTTCACAGGCTCTGAATTGGGTGCCATGGCGAACAAGGCATTTCACGGGAGGCTCCCTCCAAAGCAGGGATGGGAAGAACACCATTTATTGGACATGCAGGGGCCCTTCTAGACACCTTCACACACACATCACCTCCCTTCATTCTTGAACAAACCCAGCATCCTCTCCCATTTTCCATGTAAGAAGGCAGAGATTCATTTCCATTAAGTTGCAGAGTGAGGAGTGGGTCCTGGGTCTTTTGGGAACTTCATGAAAGGCCCTGCTCTGCCCTCCATGCCCCTGCAAGGCCCCTGGAAAAGCAGTCTGGGAAAACGGGGCTCCTGCAAGAAAGAACCCTAGAGGAGAATGTGGCTCCCTGATGTACTGGTGCTCTACACCGCTCCAGGGGACCTGAGGCAGCCCTGGGCCCCAGCAGAGTTTCCGATGACCGTGCCAGCCCCTGCTTGGCTCATCTGTGGCTCTGGACACCCCAGCCCAGCAAGACGCCTGTGGCCTCCGCTAATGTTCCCAAGCAGCCCATTCCCCGAGACCCAGACAACAGCCCAATTATCTCTGGCCAATCGCGGGCCTGCTCCCTGCTTGGGGTCCACATCTAAGGCGATTTCTCTTTTTTAGGGAAGTCAGCCAGGGACCTGAGAGCTGCTGTGAAGGTAATTAGGAAAGTCTGGCCAAGAAAACCTGTCGCTCGACTCCTCTCCTTGGGTGAGGGAAGGGAGGGGCCGTCAGAGGTGTAGGGGTGGTTTTCTTAGGCGACTGGTGGCACTGGACCTCTGGGAGTCAGAGCCAGGTGTCAGATCAGGAGAGAGAAGAGAGCAGGAGTCTGTGTGGATGTAGACCTCTGGACCACAAAATGATTTTTCATGCATCTTCCAGCTGGTGTGAGACCTGCCTCTCTCCCCTCCACCAGTCTCTCCTCTTTTTGTTCCTACTCCTCACCAGCAACTGGAGATCAGCAGTAATTAAGATATGAATATGGCTCCTTCTCCATTCACCACACCCGGAAACCATCTCTGCTTCCTCTCTCTCCCTCCCCTTTCCCCAAGTCCTGCCCTGGCTGCATGTTCTCTTGGCTTGCCTCCCGTAGTAGGCATTTAGATAATTTCCCCCCATCTCCACTTAGTCCAATCACACCACCTTCTACCTGGACTGCCGTGACAGTTTCTTAATTCTGAAGGATCCGTTGGAAATGCAAATCAGGTGACTGGTCACCGCCCCTGTCATCCTGCCAATGACTTCCCTTTGCTTGTACAATAAAACACCAGCTCCACTCTGTGAACTGACCCATGCCTGCCTCTCTGAGATCATACCCTCATGCCTCTCCATCCTGGTCACCTTGGCCTTCAGGATGCTCCTTGAAAATACCATGCATCCAAGCCTATTTGCTTCCTGTTCCCCAGTCTGGGCTCTTCTCCCCAAGGCCGTTGCATGTCTGGCTCCCTTGGGTCTGAATTTCAGCCTTCTGAAGTAGAGCGTGTCCCTCTCCCCAGTACATTATCTCCCATGCCTGCTTAGATTTTCTTCATAGCATTTATCACTGTCTAGAAACATTTTGCTCATTTATTGTTGGCTGCTTTGTGGGCTGCGTGGCTGAGTATTGTCATAGAATGTGAGTTCCATGGGGTCAGGAACCTTTCCCATCACATTGCCCCATCACCAAGAAACATCTGTAGGATGCCTATGTGAATGCCAGACGTGGTGTTGAGTGATTTTTAGATCATGTCTTGTTACTCTTTTCCCTAAATCCTATGAGTTAGCGACTCTTTTCAGCCCCATTTGACCGCCAAGGAAACCGAGAAGCTGAATATCCAAACGGACAATGCCTAGACTACACACGGCAATAGAAGTCTGATCGCAGCCTCCGGCTGAATCTGAACCACAGCCCCTGCAGCAATCGGCCCAAACTGACAAGATTTGGCCAATAATGGCCAGCTTCCCCGATTTTTGCTCCTACTTCCAACTTAGGACCAATCAGAGAAAGCCAAATATACTCCCCTAGCCAATCACATAGATCACCCCCCTCCCTGGTGGCCCGCCCCAGCTTCCCCACACCAACAGCCTCTGAGATCAGGCACGCCTGCAACGGGCCCTCTTCCCTACCCTGAAGCCTTCCCGCTCCTCTCCCTGCCTTTGATTCTCTGCCAAATTCAAGTGATCCCTCGGCAGAGTGTGCCCTGGGCGAATAGCCTTCCCTTGTTTGTATCTGGGTGCCCTGTGTCATTTCCACAAACCTGAGGCAGCTTTGAAGGACTGGTGACTTCTCGGGGTCACACAGCTAACAGGGTCCCAGGTATTTGACCCCGCAGGCCTTTCTTCCACTGTGCCATGCCTTTGTTCAAAGAGATTTCTCCCTTTCTCTACCCCAAACTAAGGAACCAGTGGTGTGGGTGCGGAGGCGAGGTGGCGAGGGATGGACAGAAATGTCAGCCTCATTGTTCTGCTTCTTATCCATTTAACAAAACGAGTATTAAATGTCCAGAGTCCATCATTTGTCCTGAGGTTGTTATTTGTCTGGAGATAAGTATGACTATGGAGAGGTTCGTGGGAAAAGAACAATTAGTAGCCTCATTCATCTCAATGAAAGATAATAATAATATTAATTAATAGCCATATCAGGGTGCGGGGGAAATTCTTAAAGGCTATGAGTGAGAGATCTTCAAGGGCCCCATCCTTTCCTAAGTGCCTCTTTGACAGGTGCCCATTTGTTAAGGGAACAAGTGGGGACCGTCTCCCTGCTCCCTCACCAGTCGCTGGATCCCGATTCCTCATCCTGTCATGCTGAGTATGGACAGGTTGCAGGGACAGGATACGGAGCCCCAGGCAGCTGGTGGGAAAGACTGAGGAGGGGGTTGAGGAGGCTCTGGATAAAATTATGATCCCCACAAACAATGGGGTGACCCAGCTGGATTTAGTCTGGAGTCTGGAGATAGACCTCTGAAAGGAGCATCTTGTAGGGCTAACATTAATCCTCACTGTCTTCTGGTGAAGGCAAGTCATTTTCCTTGGGGAATTACCCCTGCCTGGCTCCTAGTCTTGGTGGTTGGATTAGGACTGGGCCAGTCTCCTCCTTTTCACCCCAAGGAATGAAACACGATCCAGGGAGGTATGAGGTGATATCTCATTGTGGCTTTAATTTGCATTTCCCTGATGATGGGTGATGCTGAGCATCTTTTCATATACCTGGTGGCCATCTGTCTATCTTCTATGGAAAATGTCTGCTCAGGTCCTTTGTTCAGTTTCTGATCTGTTTTTTTTTTTTTTTTTCTGTTGAGTTGTTCATATGTTCATTACCTATTTTGGATCTCAATCTCTTATCAGGTATATGGTCTGCAAATATTTTGCCCCATTTGGTTAGAAAGGCTAGTATCAAAAAACGAAAAGATTGAAAAGTGCTGGCAAAGATGTAGAGAAAAGGGAACACTCTTGCACTGTTGGTGGGAAGGCAAACTGGTGCAGCCACTGTGGAAAACAGTATGGAGGTTCCTCAAGAAACCAAAAATAGAATCACCCTATGATCTGGTGATCCCCCTGGTGGGCATAGATTTGAAGAAAATAAAATCAGTATCTTGAAAAGATACCTTTGCTGTTGTAACATAATTCACGATAGCCAAGACATGGAAATCAAGGTTCATTAACAGATGGATGGATAAGAAAATGTGATAAACACATAAACACATGAATAAGTAAAGAATCCTGCCTTAATAAAGAATCCTGCCATTTGGGACAACATGGGTGACCCTGGAGGACGTTGTGCTATGTGAAACAGTCACACCCAGAATACAAATCTTGTATGGTATCACTTATAGGTGGAAATCTAAAAATGTGGAACCCACAGAAGTCAGAGCAAAATGGTGCTTACTAGAGGCTGGGGGATGGGGGAAGAGGGAAATGATCAAAGATACAAACTCTGAGTTCTAAGATGAGTAAGATCTGAAGGCCTAATGCACAGCTTGGTGATGAGTTAATAACAATGTATTGTATGCATGAAATTTTTTTAAAAAAGAAAAGAAACATGACTCAGACCCAGCCGGTTGGTGTATTCCACTCCCTTAGTCACAACAATTGCCTCAAAGAACAGAGCTTGAGTTTGTTGAATGAGTATGGGGGAGGTGGAGAATGGGAAATAAAACAGACCACGGTGAAGTTGTGGATTAGAAGGATTTTCCCCTCTTTTAGGGCTCTGTGGACAGTTGCTTGATCAACTGCTCAGCCTCCTAGATTACCAGCTTGGCTCTTCCAATGGGTAGATGATTTAATCTTTCATCTGTCTGGATTCCCAGGGCAGGCTGGCAAGGCACGGTGCTAGGATGGCTACAACTCAGTAGGTCTGGTGGCATAAGGATCTGGTGGTGGGTCTGTACCTCCTATACACCAAGCCTGCTGATCACATAGCTCTCATCAAATGGATGGTGGTACCTATTTGTGGTTTTTTCACCTCAGTGGTTAAAATAACCCAGGTGTGGCTAATTGAATGGAAAGAGATCACACCTGGGAGAATTTCTTCTGCTTCGTAGGAGGGTAAACTATCAGAATAATAGTATTTAATAGTGATTGCACAAAACTGAGTAAGAGATGGGTTGGACAGAAAATAAAGATGGAGCAAAATGTCAAGAAACATGGCAGCTTGTTCTTACCACCGCCTGCCATACCCCCCAACCTCACGTGGACGTTATCATAGACCAGTGTTTAAAAGTTGCCACGACTCCATTTCTAGAGGGAAGTTTCTCCAAGTGTGGTCCACAGACCACCTGCATTAGACTGAGCCAGAATCTTTGGAATGGGCCCAGGGCTGTATTTTAAGCAAAGTCCTAGGTAAGGTGATGCTTGTAGATGTTTGAGAATAAATGTCCTGGATTCTCAGGCATTCTGGGGACATGTTTCTCATGGGTTGTGAGCATCTGGACTCAGCATGGCTTTGTATTCATTGTCAAGCTGAAAAGGCGGAGGGGACATCCTGGGACGTAATGAGCCTCAGAGCTGCTCTCGTAAAGCAGAGAACAATGGGAAGTCACGGAAAGGGGGAGGAAATCTCCCTCAAGGCAGTCAAGTGGGTATTAAAGAGAGGTGGGTTTATGGTGAGATTCGTAGGGTGTTGTGGCCACCTGGCAGATGAGAGGAGTCCCCAAAGGAACGAGAAAGGGACGGAGGCGTATGGCCTCTTGGGCAAAAAACTCATAAAGCTACCACAGTGCATTCCACAGGCTGGCAAATAGTTTGAGTTAGAGGTGGTGATAAAAGCAAACAGAGAGTATGTCTTGGGAAAGTGACCTGATGCAGGAACTTGAAAATAGGGAAAATGAAGGGGGGAAAGCTGGAATTTTGGGTGGAAACAGTGAAGAACTTAAATATTATGCTTGTATTACAAATATAAAATCATATGTAGTTTTATTTATTATAATTATATATTTAGAAATAATATGAAATAATTATAATAAATAAAATAAAATAGTAAATACATAAAATATATAAAATAAATAATAAAATTATATAATTATATGTAATATATAAGTATAATATATAGCCAACATTTTATATATTACATATAATTATATAATTTATATATGTTATAATATATAAATATACAACATATATTTATAATACATTATTATATTATATGATATAACATATTATACATTACATATTATGTATATTATGTATACTATATCTTTATAATAACACATATATAATAAAATTTTCTTTTTATCCACTTTAAAGTATACAGTTCAGTGGCATTAAATATTCACACTGTCATGTAACCATCACCGCCATCCATCTCTAGAACTTTCTCATCATCCCAAACTAAAACTCCATCCCCATGACACACTAACTCACCATTCCCTCTTCTCCCCAAGCCCCGGTAACTGGCACTCTGCTCTCTGTCTCAAAGAATCTGATGAGTCTCGGTTCCTCATACGAGCGAAATCCTGCAGTATCCACCCTTTTGTGTCTGACTTATTTCAATGAGCATCATGTCTTCAAAGGTTCCTCCGTGCTGTAGCAGGTGTCCCAAGGCCCTTCCTTCTTAAGGCAGAAGAATAGTCTATTGTGGGGGCAGACCACATTGTGTTTCTCCATTTGCTGATGGGTACTTCAGTTGTCATTTTTAAGTTTTTAGAATGAGGGACTCTAAGGTGTGGGCACTGGTGGAGGAACGTGGTTGTAAGGTTGAGAGACAGGTAGGTGTTTAGAACAGAGGGGCGCTGGTGCTCTTTGTGGCCAGACAAGGAGTCTGGGGGTCCAGCCAAGCAGGAAAGATACATTAATTCGATGCTACTACCTAGTGGGTAGTAAAAACTCTGGGATGGATTCTCTGTGTCTTTGATGCTCCCTGCAGAAGGGAGCACTGAAATGGATTTGCATTCCTGATCTAAATTGTTTGGCTAGATTTATGTGCCCCCCCTACCCCACCGCCGCCAGGTAAAGAGAACGAGCTTCTCCAGCACTTTAACCAGAGCTCAGGGGGCCTGGGCGGTGTCTTATGGGTCATTTCCAGGTTTAGATCATAGCTCTGGTTTAAGAAGCTTGAAGAACACAGTGTCTGGAACTGAAGGATCAATAGTGGATTGTTTTCTCTTTCCTCTGCTGAGTCATCGGTGGTGAGAAAGGGACAGTCTGGGATTCTTGACCACAGCAGTCCGCGAATAGTCCAGAAAATAAACATCTGCTTGTTGATCAGTTCATATCAAAGTGAATTGTTGGTTAATGAATGCTTTTAAAAGGCAGGGAGTCTTCATTTGTGCCTAATACCCCATCTTGATGTATTGACCTCATTGTAATGGGGATTTGCTTGTTTCTGCTGGCTCAGTGTGGGGAGCTTCCTGGGGTGACAGTCTGCGGTTTTTCAGAGGAGAAGCGTCCCCTCCAGTCACTGTGGCCTTCATGGGGCTTTCAGTCGGGGCGCCCTCTGCCTCAACGCCCAGCCACTAGAGCAGACAGGGCAGTCAGAGCTTTCTACATCCCTGGCCACAGTGAGCAATGCAGGAGAGAACCAGCACCCAAGCTGTGACCCTTGAGACTGTACCCACACATAGTGAAAGTAGGGAACTTTCTTTTAGCTCAAGAGTTGATAAGTGCTTTCAGCTGGTAAGTATTTCAGGCTTTGTTGGCCAGACTTTCTCTGTTGCAATCACTCAGTTCTGCCCTTGTAGTGAAAAAGATTTCATAGACAATATGTAAATGGATGGGTGTGACTGTGTTTCAATAAAACTATTTATAAAAACAGGCAGGGGCCATATTCAGTCCCCCCCCTTTTTTTTTTTTAAAGATTTTTTATTTATTTGACAGAGAGAAACATAGCCAGAGAGGGAACACAAGCAGGGGGAGTGAGAGAGGGAGAAGCAGGCTTCCCGCTGAGTAGGGAGCCCGATGTGGGGCTCGATCCCGGGTCTCCAGGATCATGACCCGAGCCGAAGGCAGTCGCTTAACCAACTGAGCCACCCAGGTGCCCCTCAGTCCCTGTTTTTTTAAATGAAAACATTGAAATATAGGAATATAAGACCTACTTTGTGAAAAGAGTCACCTTAAAACTGACTCAGAGGAAAGTAGATGAGAAAGTGGGACAGCAGGAGTTCTGACAAGAACCACTGAATTCTGGGTGTGGCCATGCCTGAAGGCAATAGTCCACTGGATGGCCCATTATGTAATCCAATTATTAGACTTTATTGCTTGAGGCAATTTGCTATGGGTTTTTGTCATCAAAGAGTCTTTGCTTATATGGACCCTATTCAGCAGTTTGCTCTTAGAGCCACCAAATTATGTGTTGGAAAGACCCATCAACAATCTAAGAAGCAGACATAGGGAAGGAGCTTTTAAAAATTGTAGCTTCAGAGCTCTCGGTTGAACCTTACCACTAGCCAGAAGTGGGGAGGCTAAGCCCATCCATCCACAGCTCCCCAAGCCCCCCACATTCTTTCCACTATTTGTTGCATTGTACAATATATGTAAAGCGTGTGTGTGCTGTGGTCACCCTTACCATGACCTGAGAGATGGGCTCATCATTCCTGTTTTGCCCTTAAGGAATTAACAGCAGAACTCAGAAGAGTGAAGTGAGTTTCCCACAGTAACCTGATAGCAGGTAAAGAAGTTAGGGTGTGACCCCAGTTCTGGGAGGCTCTGGAGCACACATTTTCCCCAATAGCATTGCTATCTTCTCTAAAACAGGCCAACAGTAGGGCCTTTGTCCCTGTCACCAAAGCAACCTATTTATGACAAGCCTGCGTGTTCCATGGATACAGATGGGAATGAAGGGAAGCCAGTGGCATCTATCACCCCGTTACCCAGGAGCTTTATAAGCGAACATGGGCCTGTTAGCTGTAAATAGAGGCTATTCTTTCGAGTAAATTGCTGGTGTTGTATTAGAAAATTTCTCTCTGCAAAATGCTAACAATGCAGTGGTCCTTAAATTTGATGCGTGCAAGATTATGAGATACATAAAATGGAGGGGAAAAAAAAGTCTGCACTGACAAGAGCCGGGCACGCGATCATTAGTTTCCTTTTCTTGCAGCCTCTTCCCCAAGCGGTTCTGGAGTGGAAGTTTCCTTAAGGAACTGCTGACTGTGTTGGCTGCAGAGCACTCACTCGGGAACGTTGAGAAGCTGGCGGTCTCTGCTCCTCTGGAGAAGAATCAAAGACCATCCCTGGGAACATCGCAGCCTACTTAAAAATAGGAACGGTAGTACCAAATCCACCAGCATTTGGGATGGGGAAGGGCAGCTTCTGTGTGCTTAGGGCTGACTGGGCCGCTGGAGTCCTCCCTGTAGGGCTGGTGTGGGCAGAGCCTGGGGTGTGAGCTCAGACCCTGGTCCTGGCAGAGGGAGAAGAAAGGGAGAGTATAAAGAGAAATGTAGAACACAGAAAAAAACAGAGAGGAGCCTTTCTTGGCGACTTTCTTGGCGACATTTAACCTGAGAAAAGAGGGAGAGATAAGTCCATTTTTGAGTCTTTTAAAACTTACCATGCGCCCAGAGCTGGAGCGGAGTGAGAGGACGTTGGGGCACTGCCCAAGAGCCTACCTACAGCCCAATGCTGCTGCTCAGAGCACATGAGCCCTTCCCTGGCGCCCTGTCCTCCTGCCAAGTGTCTGGACCAGCTGTCTTGGTCCCCGAACCCTGTCCCCTACACCGGGGACCCTGAAAGGCAGACAACCCAGTGACACGCCAGGAGTCTGTAGGAGCCTGCTCATGCCCCCTGGCAGTCTAGTTTGCCTGGCACTGTTGGTCTCCTGGAGACTCATCCACACCCTGTGCTCCATCCCATCCCGCCACACCACCTTCTCATGCTTTCTTTGAGCCAATATCCTGGTGGACGGATCCGGGCCCACGGTCATGCTTCGGACATGGGGTGGCCTGTGCAGGCCCTGACCTTGGAATGTATGTTGTTACTCTGACAGAGACAGAGAAGGTGTCTGCGTGTGCGTGGAAAGTTTGTGTCGCCCTTTTCCTAGGGAGGGGGAGCTGTCTGGGAGACATTTTCCCATATTTGCTTATAGAAATCAGTATCACCTTTCTAACTGGTGAAGTTATGATGAAGCCATCATTCCGATGAGTAATTTTGACTTTTCTTTTTGCGACTGCAACAGTGCCCTAGCACATGTCCGCGTGCCTGCCTCCGTGTGTACACATGTGAGTGTTTCTTCAGGTAGTAGGCGAACTTATGACACTGAGGGGTGGCACAGACATTGCCCGGGCAATTCCCGAGTCTTCTCTTGGCTCTGGTCGCTTGCTGATCCTGGCAGCAGCAGCAGAGGGGGCTTATTAAGAGCTTCATAATGACAAGCAGAGAAGCAACCCCCACAGATGTCCATGCCCTAATCCCTGGAACATGTGAACATGCTAGGTTACACGGCAAAGGGGGTGTTCCGTCAGCTGACCCTGAGACGGGAGAGGAGCCTAGATTCTTCAGGAGGGACTACTGTAATCACTGGGGTCTTGGAATTGGAAGAAACGCCCAGAAGAGGGAGTCAGAGAGACAGTGGCATGAGAAGAATGGGGCCCAACGTGAAGTGCTGTAAGCCAAGCAGTCTGATGACCTCCAGAAGCCAGAAAGAGAAAGGACATGAGTTTTCCTCTAGAGTTTCCAGAAAGTTATGCAACTTTGCCAGCATCTTGATTTCTGCCCCGCCAGGCCTATTTTGGACTCCAGAGCTGTGAGGTCACAGACGTATGTTGTGTTAAGCCTGTAGATCTGTGGTGCCGCAACAGGAAACGAACAGAACTATCCATACCTCGCCCAGAGCCAAGATGAACCTGTCTCTGGACGCAGTTTTTAGGGAACTCATGGGGTGGGAGGCTGGGGGGAAGCTGTGCCCCCGGGGAGGCTGCCTGGGCCACCAGATCAGCAGAGACCATCTCAGTATTAGCTGCTGAGAGACCCACATTTTGACACAAGCCTCGTCATGCTGGGACCACATGGTCCTTACTATCAAAGCCACCTGGTCCCACCCCAAAGATGCCACTTGCAGACACGCAGGGAGGGGCATTTGGCTTTCAGAGGCCACTCGGGCAAGGGGAGGTAAGTCATTCTTCCGAGACAAGGTCCATGGTGGTGCCCATCAGGATATGTCTTGGGCTCCTTGGTGAGTAGGCATCCTAGCCTACAAGGTAAGTCAAGTCCTCATTGTCAGGAGCAACCGCCAGTGTCCGCATGCAATCAGGTACCGAGCGGGGGGGGGGGGGCAGGAGCACCCATGGTGTTTGTTTTCTGTGGACGGCTGCTTTTTAGGAGCAGTTTCATCTTGCCTGCCCTTCTCTCTCCTTGCCTCTCTTGCCCTCCCCTCTGCTCTGCACATCCAGGCTCTCTCACTTGCTCTCAAAATCAAAAGGGACTAGCACATGCCCAGGCAGCCCCAACACGCTTTCGTGGCATCAAACACTCGGGTCGGTCTGGGGCTGCTCCTGCCAGGGGCGATCAGCACTGCAAGTCTGCATGGTTGTGTAACAGGGAATGTCGACCTCACCAGCTGAGGGCTGGGGCGCTGCCGGTGAGAATAACATCAGGCAGCATGCATCATCTGTAGCTTCTGCAGAAAAAGAAAACGCAATAAGCATATAATTATTTGGAGAAATAAAAAGACATTGGTGAAGGGTCGTGAACTGATGAAGTGTGTGAGTGAATCCAACAGGAAGATTTTCCCTTGCGGTGACTGAGGTTAGAGTTGAATAAGAGTGTTAGTTCTGGGCGGGGCGTTGTATCCCAGCTCTGCCACCATGAAGCTCTTCCTTCAACTTGGAGACTTGTTTTCCCCATCTGTGAAATGGGATACTCGGTCCCTACCCCATAGTTGGCAAGTAAGCGTCAATCAAAGAGAACCCTCCATAACCCACATGGTTTACTGGAAGCTCTAGGTTTGTAACGTTTGGCTGGGCTGTACTTCAGGTTACTTGAACGAAAATGGGAGCACCCTCAGTATCTACTTCACAAAGCTGTGTGATTTGGAGTACCTAGATCAGTGCCTGGCATATGGCATGTGTCCTATGCATGTTAGATGTGGCAAGGAAGGTGTCATCAGGACTCTTGTTTGCCAATGATGGAAACCCATCTTAACCAAACGATCCCAGGGGAGAGGTGGTGGTGGCTTATGGGCTGCAGCAGCCAAACAGTGGACGGGAGGGGAATAGAGCCAGGGAAAGGGTCTCTTTCTTTCTTTCTTTCTTTCTTTCTTTCTTTCTTTCTTTCTTTCTTTCTTTCTTTCCTTCCTTCCTTCCTTCCTTCCTTCCTTCCTTTCTTTCTTTCTTTCTTTTTTAAAGATTTTATTTATTTATTTGACAGAGAGAAACACAGTGAGAGAGGGAACACAAGCAGGGGGAGTGAGAGAGGGAGAAGCAGGCTTCCTGCCAAGCAGGCAGCCCGATGCGGGGCTCGATCCTGTGTCTCTGGGATCATGACCTGAGCCGAAGGCAGTCGCTTAACCAACTGAGCCACCCAGGCACCCCAGAGGGTCTCTTTCTTCCCCCAACACTCACCTTCGGCCTCCTCACCTGCCAAAGTTTTTTTTATGTTGGTTGGTCTTGTCTTTCTGGGAATGGTTTTCACTTGCCTCCATGGTCACCAATAGGAAAAAGTTGTTTTTCTAGTTTCCTCTTCAGGGAGGATACATCTATACTTCCAGCTCCAAAGTAGAAGTATCCAGGGGGAGGACAGTGACTGGTTTGGCTTTCATCAACATCCCACCCCTTGGACCAGTTACTGAGGCCATGGTGGTGAGGTCAGTGATCGGCTCTGCTTTCATCACACTACTGTGCTTGGTCTTTTATATGTGGCTTCAAAGGACTTTATTTCCCCCAAAGAAGGAAAGTGTCTCGCAGGCAGAATAGGTAGTAGATTTTTGCTATAGTGGAAAAAAAATCCCAACATATTTTCTGGTGCAGAAATTTTCTGCACCAGAAATATGTGCTCAGACAATGGTCTTCCATTCACTAGCCTTACCTTCCAAGACTATAATCTATAAAAAGGGGTTTTCATAATGCTAGTAGTGATGCTTGAGGAACCCATTTTAGAATTGAAGAGTGGAGGCACATAGTAGGGCTTTATAAATTCCTTTGTCCTGCCTCTATCCACAGCCAGAGATGCGGGAAGACCACCACATAAATAATAAAAGGCTTCCCAAGCAGATCCACTGGAGCGCTGCCTCCCCCCAGGACCCCAAAAACTCTAAAGCAAATGTAACTCGAGAAACCCCGCTCCTACCACTTAGTAATTAGGCCGTGATTGTTGTTTATCTGTGCGCTGTACTGTAACTCCCTGTGCCCGAGGCTGGTGCTAGAGCCGGGGAAATACAATTTTCTCCAAACTAATTTAGTTTTAAAAGGAAAATGAAAGTTTAAAGTAGTTTAATGTTTCAGCAAAACCGTAATGGCTGGGGAAGATTGGACGGTGTGAACCAATAAAGCGCCCTAATTCTGATAATAACTCAAGGCTTAACTCTTCCGCCCATCAAAACCCATCCTGACACCGGCATTCTGCACAGGCCAACACGGGATCCAGAGGATGGTCAGAGAATTGTTCTTCTTTATTTTATTTTACTCTACTTTTCTTTTTTCTCTCTCTCTCTTTTTTTTTTTTTTTTTTTTTTAGGAAATAGCATCACTTTTGACTTTAGTAGAGCCCTAAGGACACAGTCCTTTTGGTATATCCTAGGAGACACCCCCTGGGGTTAGACACTTCTATTCCATTCATGCATTTCCTGCGGTCTTGGACTCCTTGGGGTGGGAGTCCCATTCTTAGGTTGAATCACTGTTGCCAAGGCCTGACAAGTAGTTTGACAATGTGAAACCTCAGGAGCCTCAGTTTCCCATTTATAAAGTAACATGAGCAAGGCTGTAGGGTGGTTGTAAGAATTACACAGACAGTGATTGGCACCTGACCAGTGAGAAAGAGAGGGAGAGAGAGCGAGCCAAGAAAACATCACCCATTCATTGGCCGTGCTGCTTGAGAACCTGCAGTGTGGCTGGCATCCTTATAGGGTCTAAGGATTCATAAATCCTTAAGACATGGGGATAGGTCTTAGCACTGAGATGACATTTGTCACTTTGCCTGCTGCCACTTTGATACATTGTTTCAGCCAATTAACCTCATAGAAATTTTTAACCAAATTCCAGTGGAAATTTTCTTTTTTTTTTTTTTTAAGATCTTATTATTATTTTTTTTTTTTTGAGAGAGAGAAAATGAGGAAGAGAGAGAGCATAAGCAGGGGGAGCAGGAGGCAGAGGGAGAAACAGACTCCCTGTGGAGCTTTATTTTTCTTTAAGATTTTATTAATTTGTTTTAGAGAGAGAAAGAGAGAGCACATGTGAGCAGGGTGGGTTGCAGAGGGAGGGGAGAGAATCTCAAGCAGGTCTGGAGCCCGATCTCAGGACTCTGAGATCACGACCTGAGCTGAAACCAAGAGAAGGTCACTTAACCAACTGAGCCACCCAGGTGCCCCTCCTCCATTTTTCAAAAACAGCTTATCAAGTGTCTGCAGGGAGCTAGTCTCTATACTGTTTGCCAGGGGGTAGAATGGTAAACTAAAGATTCACTTTCTGTGGCTTCATGGTACTTACAGTCCAGTGGTAGAAAAGATATTAATCCAAAAATCACAGGGATTCATGTAACCTGACAACTGTAGTGAGTCCCATGAAGGAAAGCAGACACGGTCTAGTGATGTGTGGTCGGCCATGCCTGGGGGAACTTCCTGGAGAAGATGAAGTTTGAGCTGCATAGGAGCCAAATATAGAAATATCAATAAAACCCGAGAAAGGTGGGGAAGAATCTTATGGGCAGAGAGAATTCTATGTTCTATAATGAAGAAACTTGGTATGCAAAAACACACAAACAGGTGAAAAAACAACCAAAAAGCATAATGGATGCCAGTAGCTGGAGTCTGAGTGAGGTGAGCCGGGGGGGGTGGGGCGGGCACCAGAGATGTTTGTAAGACTCAGGTCCTACAGAGTTTGGGAGATCATTCTTCTGGCCGTCTTTACAGTGTAAAAATGTTCTCTTGGCAAAAGTGTTGTCTAAAGGCCGGATGTGGGGCTGAGAGCTAGCTGTCTGTTGTCCACTCCAAGCCCCCAGAAGCCTAACCCTTGGAGGAGGGGCTGGCCTAGGGACAGTGCTGCACATACACGGAACTGGCTACTGCTGTTGGCGCTCCCCTGACCCCAACATCGCTCATGGGTGACGCCACACAGCTGCCCTCCCTGGGCCACCTCTGGCTCCCCTCCACTCCCCCCAGCCCTCCTCTTTCCATTACAACTTTACTTGGAGGAGGCTGGCCGCAGGAGGTGGTGGGGGTTTTGGAAAATGTCATCTTTCTGAGCCATGATAAGATTTTGATCATTAGTCTAAGATTATTGGGACATCACCGGAAAGTTTTAACTTGAAAAGACATCCTTTGGAAAGGTTGTTCTGGTTGCAGGAGAGAGGATGAAGGGGAAAGCAAGAGGGCAAACGGGCGGTGGTGAGGGGGTCTCTTGGTCGTCCAGGTGAGATGTATTAGTGATTTGGGGTGGGGAGGCACATAGGGATGCAGGAGAGAGCGCAGGTTCCGGATGTTCCATGAGCTGGAGTTGTAAGGACATTAGGATGGGTTGCATAGAGAGGCATGGTCTTGGTCAAAAGTCAAAAGAAGGAGGTCAAGGATGGAGCTTTGTCGGAAAGGAAGAGAAGCCTGTTGAGAAAGAAGGGAGCAACAAGAACAGTGGGAGGGCGGCGGGGACCAGGGTGGGAAGCAGGGTCAAGAAAGCCCAGGCACCGAGGACTCTTGGCAGAGGGAAATAGTGACATTGTAAAATGCCGGGGAGTTTCAGATACAAGAAGTAGTCATCATACCTGGCAACCAGGATATCCCTGATGATCTCAGGCTGATCTTATTTCTACCCCCATAGAAGTCCAAGAACGTCCAGAGTCTCCTCAAATATACATTAACTTTTTAAAATTACGTGTATTTTCAACTCTTCATGGCCTGTATAATGGTGTTTTCCTCTTGAGATGAGTAAGACCCAGGCGCTATTAGTAAAAATATCCCCACTAGTCATGAATACTCTGAATCCTGCTTCTTTTCTCCAAACCAGTGCTTTTCCACTCTAGATATACATGTGGCCCACCGAAGGGAGTCTAAAAGAACATCCAAGCCAGGGCTCTATTTCCCTCAGAATTAAGTCGGAATATCTGGCAAAGGAGCCCAAGTTGTGTTTTATTTTGTTTAATGCTACTTTTTTAGGAGAATCAACTAAGGTTGAGAAATCACTGCTCTCAACTCATTCTGTCTATTGACAGTCATTGGAATATTTATTTTGGAACTATGCACTAGCTTTCTATTGCTGTGTAACAAAGAATCATGCATTTAATGGCTTATGTTTGACATTTATTTATCTCAGAGTTTCTGTAAGTCAGAAGTACGGATGTGGCTGCGCCGAGTTTCTCTGCTCAAAGTCTCATGAGGTGCCAGCTGGCCTGTGTTCCTTTCCAGATCTCAGAATTTTCTTCCAAGTTTATTCAGGTTTGTTGACTGAACTTAGTTCCTAGTGGTTATATGACTGAGGCCCTTGTCTCTTAGAGGCTGTCTTACTCCATAGGCAGTTTCCAACATGGTTACTTGCTACCTCAAAGCCAGCAGGAGAGTGTCTGCTGTTGTTTCTTGTCTCCTACTCTAGACACTTAAAAAAGACAAAACGAAACCGACCCAAAAAAGATGTCACCTGGTTAGGCCAGGCCCACCCAGGGAAATCCCCCTTTTTAGTATCTCAGAGTTAACCAATTGGTGACCTTACTAGTATTTGCAAAATCTCTTCACCTTTGTTATACAATGTAACCTAATGGACTGAGTGAACTGAATATTTATGTCCCCTCCCCATTCATATATTGAAACCCTAATGCCAATGTGCTGATATTTGGAGGTGGAGGCTTTGAGGGGTGATGAGGTCATGACAGTGGAGCCCTCATGAATGGGATTAATGCCCTTATAAGAAGAGGCCAGAGAATTAGCACTCTTTCCACCATGTGAAAGCACAAAGGGGAAAGAGCTCTCTGCAGACCGGGAAGAGCCCCTTGCCAGACACTAGATCTGCCAGCACCTTGATCTTGGACTTCCAGCCTCCAGAACTCTGAGAGACAGATGGTTGTTGTTTAAGCTGCCCAGTCTATGGTCATTTGTTACCGCAGTCTGAGAGGTCTAAGATCACACCCTATCATTTATAGATCCTTCTCACATTTAAGATGAGGGGATAGTATGGGGTATCTGCAGCAGGTGCCTGGAATCTCGAGACCCATCTTAGAATTCTGCCTGCCACAAATTAGTACAATGGTTCTCAAGCCTGGGTAGTTTTTCTCTGCAGGGGACATTTGATAATGGTTGTCCTAAATGAGGGTGTGTGCTCTTGGCATCTAGTGGGACACTGCTAAATATCTCACAATGCACAGGACATCTTCCGGAAGGCAGAGTTGTCTGGCTTCAGCTGTCAGTAGTGCTGAGAATCACTGAAATAGAAGAAGGAGGAATTTTGGAAAGAGGTCCATGAGGGAATTGAAGGATGGTCAGCTGTGTGGATTCTATTCCTTATCTGTCTCTAGAATCTACGTTTCATTAGAGAGGAGATGATCGGAAGCTTAAGAAACCTTTCTCTAGAGCATTTTCAGAGTTTGCAGAGCTGGGTTTGGCCCCAGAATTGGAGAAACGTGATTCTCTGTCTCCTGACGAAATGGCGCAGTGCTCTGTCCCCTCCGCCCCCTGAACCCAGCGGGACTGCCGGCCATAGGAGGCTCTGGAGAGGAGCGTCTTGGTCTGGACATTTGTAGTGGCTGCAGGGAATCTTTCCACGTGGGGTTGTTGGCAGCGGGCGTGGACCAGTGTGATCTGAAGAAGGAGAGGAGGACAAGGCATGTTCAGCGGGGTAACTCTGGCTGCTTGCTGGTTTGCGGGTTCAGGTGGCACTGCGAGAAATTCATAATGAGAGGTCACTTCAAGTGATCAGGCTGGAGGGACACATATACCATGATTCGGTCATTGAAAGGACATGCGCTAGTCATTGAGGAAAAGCAAATCAAACCCAGTGGGACACCACTCCACACTCACAAGGATGGCTATAATTAAAAAAGATAAAATGGCAAGTATTGGCAAGACTTTGAGGACTTGGAACCCTCGCACGCAGTTGGTGGACATGTGAATGAGGCACTGCTTTGGAAACCAGTCTAGTCGTTGCTCGGAGGGTGAAGCATGGAGTCATCGTATGACCCGTCAATCGCACTCCTCAGTGTATGCCCTGGAGATCAAAAACACATGTCTCCACAAAAACATGTACGTGAATGTCCACAGGAGCGTTCTTCATAAGAGCCAAAAGCTGGAAACCTCCCAGATGGTCATTAATTGGTGAATGGATAGACAAAACGTGGTCTATGCATAGGATGGAGTGTTACTCAGCCGTAAAAAGGAATGAAGCCCTAACACCTGCCACAATGTGGAGAAACCTTGAAAGCATGAGAAGCCAGACACAGAAGGCCACACGTGATATGGCTCCACTTGTAAGAAAAGTCCATAATAGACCCATAGAGAGAGAAAGCAGATTAGTGGTTGCCGAGGGTTAGAAGAAGGAGGGAATGGAGTGACTGCTTCTTTTATGGGGTGATGCAGAATGTTCTGGAGCTAGATAGTGAGGATGGCTGCATAATTCTGCGAATCTAATAAAAACCATGGAACTATAAACTTTGAAAAGGGTACTTTTTACAACACGTGAATTATATCTTAACAAAAAAAAATCATTTTCAAAATGTAAAAGTGATCTTATGTTACACAATGCTGAAGTCTGAGGCAGCTCGGCTGCATATGGGAAGTCATGATTTCCAAGAGGGGTCTTGACCCTTTCCATAACAACCTGATTAGAAGCTTGGACCTACTCCAGCATGTGTTCCTGGATCTCACCTTTCCTTTCTTATGAGTGTCTGCCTTCCTGATTCGTGCTTCCTATCCAAATCCTTCTATTACGTTGAGCCAGAGTATGATCACTCTGTACTGGGGAGTTTGTAATACTCCCTCCACCTGCTTCTGAACTTGATCTATCTAGATAGATAGAGAGATAGATAGATAGATGGTGTTTTTTAACTTATGGCACTTCTTTAATATTTTGCATTATAAACAAATTACCTTGTTGGACTGTGAGATCCTCAAGGGCAGGGTAGACATTAAGATTCTTTCTGTTCCAAGTGATACAAAACTAGTTTTGCACTCAATAGAGAAAAAGAAAGCCTAGAGACTTGGCCCCACCTCGGGCTGAGTTCTCCATCCCAGCCGTTGGCTCTTTCTCAATCTTCACTGGAGACCGAACTCCAGTCTTTGAAGTTCAGTGCCAGTGGTGAGTGAAAGCATGGCCCTCTCTCCTGAAGGTCTAGCTCAGCTCCAGGGTTTACCTCTGGATGGCTCTTCCCTGAGGGCATCTTCGTAGGTAAGAGGCTGATGGGGGCACTGAATGGCCAGGATTAGATCGTACCTCTATCCCTGTTGCCGAGGGGGGATTCACATTGGCCCCAGGGACCGTGGCTGAGGAATAGGAAAGGGGTAGTTTTCAGAAGGAAACTGGAGCGGTGCTTTCTAGAGAACGGGAGATGGCCTTTGAATGGCAGCATTTAGCAGATATCCAGCATGGTTCATGTCTGTATTGTAGATACTTGGGACAGGACAGGCAAGCATGAATAAAATACAACCCTGATACACCAGCTTCCCAATCACCATCTGTGGGAAAGAATGACAGGTTTTGCAAGCTGTGCTGTCCAGGGAATACATGGTACCAAGCCCTCAGAGTGCTTGGGATTAATCCCAAATAAACCCATGCTCTGATTTCTGTTTGGGACATTTCTTTTAAACCAATGAATATATGCCAGATAGTATGAAAGTCCAAATCAGTGGTTCCCAATCTTTTTAGTGACATAGCTACAACCACTCTTCTCATATTCAGAGGAAGCTGTAGATGTTTTCCTTAGAAAATTTTACCTGCGATAATTTACCTGGGATTTGGGGACTTCCTGGACCCTCAGGAGTCCCGACTTAAGCGGCTTTGTACGAATAATTATTGGCGTTGGATTTTGTATTTTTCACAGTTCCCTATTGTTTTCAAAATCTTCCCTCTTGGAACTACCCTGACTCAGGACTAGAGGGCATTGTGTACCTAGAAACCACATCAGACACAGTGTGAGAGCGCCTTAGATTTTCACACAAAAAGGCTTGTTCACTGCTCAGTTAACAAGTAAGCCCTTCCCTGCTCCCAGTGGGGAATGAAGTCAGCCCCCTGTGAAGGAAGGGTTGGGGAGAAGGGAAGAGGAGCTGCCTAAATGTTTCCCTCATCTGTATGTTGATGAAATGTTGGCAGTCTCCCCAGAGTTCAAGTGCCTGCTTTGGATTGATTTCCCAGCAAGGATCCTTGGGATGTGCAGTGTATTGGGAGCACAAGGGGCTCCAAGTTCCAGCCTTGCCTCTGGCTTCCTGGGGGATCTCAGGAAGGTCTCTTCCCTTCCCTGTGCCTCTGTGCTCTTATTTGCACAAGGAAAGTATTGGATCAGCTGCTCCCAGGCAATTACGGGTTGCGATGCCTCTCAGGTTCAAATGTTTCAGGAGTAGGGGAGAAATGCATGGAGAAAACTTGCAGCCAAGGAAAAGCGTGCTTAGACTCAGAAGTGAATGTATCGGGTGATCCCTGGGAGGACTGGGGCAAACTAGATCCCGTGAATGGATGTGGAGGGCCGGGGCAGGCCCCTGCACGGCGGTGAACGGCTTATGTATGGAAGCAGTCTGCTTATTCGAAAGTACAGTACCATGGTAGGCAGGCTCCGGGATTGCCCCAGTGAACCCTACCTCCTTATGTAAGGCCCTCCCACCAAGTATGATCTATCTGGTAGCTTATTTCTAACCAATAGAATAAGGGAAAAGTGCTGGGATTCACTTTGGAGACGAGGTTACTAGGAGACGGAAAATCCATCTTGGGCACTCTCTTTCTCTAGCTTACTGCTCTGATGAATCCAACTGCCATGTTGAGAGCTGCCCCCCCCCCCCCCGAGAGACCCTGGTGGGCAAGGTGTCTGTCCAATTAGTCAGTGAGGATCTGGTGCTCTCGGTCCAACACTCACATGGAACTGAGTCCCCTCAATAACCACATGAAGGAGCTTGGAAGTGGGTCCTCCCATAGTTGAACCTTCAGATCAGACTGCAGCCCTGCCTCACAGCTTGATTACAGACTGCAAGAGACCTAAAGGCAGAGGGACCCATAGCTAGTGTGGGGGCACATTCCTTTCCAAGAGTCAGAAGCACAATGCAGGCTGGGGGACTGCAGCACTTTGCTGATCAGTCCTCGTGGGGCATCCCAGGGTTCTGCTCAGCTCACCTGCCACAGGAGAGGTGTCTGGGGCGAGGTGAGGAGGAGCAGAATTCTTTTCCTCCCTGGTCTCAGCCAGTGCCATGGTTTCATGTGCCCACCCCCCCCTCCCCCCCCCGCCAATACCGATCACTCCCAAATGTGTATGTCCAGCCAGGAAGCCATCCCTGGATCCTGACCTAGCTCACAAACTGTGAGCTAATAAATGTTTGTTGTCTCAAGCTGCTCAATTTGGGGGTAATTTGCTATATACAACAGGTAACTAAGTCAAGTATTAAAGCAGTGACTTTCGAACTGCTCTTCCTACTCATGGTGGGACTTTGAGTAAGTCTCTTCACTTTTGTCATCTGTAAATGGCACCCACCTCAGAGGACCGTCATGAGGTCTAAACGAGGTCATGCGTGCAAAGTGCTTGCACAATGTCTGGTCCACACGCAGTCAATGTCAAGGATTGGCAGTGTCGTCATCATTGTCACCAAGGGAATCCCACAGCAGGGGTGGAAGCTCATAGCTGTTAAAAAAAGATTGATTCCAAGAACTTTCCTCTTCCTCTAGGAACCAACACTACAATTGTGTTTGTGACTGGCCAATCAGAAGTCTGCGTCCTCCGGCGACAGTGACTGATCCAAGGGGGCAATGTTGACCTAAAAGAGCACTTAAGAATCTTTTCCTGAGATTGACACAGAGCTTGTGGGCAAAGGCTTCCAGAAGGAGGCAGATATCAGCGGCTCAAGCCATAGTGAGAAACCCTCTAACCTGTTCTCCCAAACAGGGGCCATCAGTAATTTCCAACAAAGCTCTTTGTATTTATTTTATTTCCATTAGAGTTAAATTCCAGCGATTAATGAAGCCTTTAAAAGAATCCCCAAAGAAGCAAACACAACAACCGAAAGGGAACCCTACAAAAGCCCTCTTCCAAAGTCTTTCTGATAATTTCTCACGGTTTAATTGGCCCTTTTAGGTAAAACCTCTCACTATTGCAACAGAAATTGGTTCTTTTTACTTCAGAGAGTGCTCAGGGCTGATTACCTCTGAGGGCTGACACCCGAGGGCAGACTGTACAGCAAGCCCTTTTATCTCTCCCTGTCCGGGAATGCCGGAGATGGGCAGAAAATCCCTGGATGGGCAAGTAAGAAAGCCTCCTGATGCCCACTTTCCCCAGGAGTCTCCTAGAAGCCTTAGCGATACTCCCCACCTCCAGGCACCACACACGTCCCTTCTGGGTGGCCAGGACAAGGGGATGGCAGATTGCCAGGAAATTTGCCGCATGTATTTTTAAACAGGTAAAGCAGGAGTTTGGTTTTGGCTATGTTGAACTCAGGATACCTCAAAGACATCCGAAGAGCAACATCAGACGGCGGTTGGCTGCGTGAGTCTGAAGGTCAAGGGGGATTCTGGCTGGATGCACACATTTGGGAGTGATCGGTGTTGTGCGCTGGGTGGGTACATGAAGACCCAGGACTAGCTGAAACCAGGGGAGGGAAGGAAAATCCTGCTCCTCCTCACCTTGCCCCAGGCGCCTCACCTTTGGCAGGTGGGCTGAGCAGAATCCTGGGATGCCCCATGAGGACTGATCAGCTGCTTTTCTCGTTTTCCTGGGAAGTCCTCCAGTCCCACAGCCTGCATTGTGCTTCTGACTCTTGGAAGGGAACGTGCTTTGCAATGTCAGGAACTGTGCAGGGAGGAGGTTAGGCTCATCGCTGGCCATGATGGTTAATTTTATGTGTCAACTCAACGGGGCTTAGGGATGCCCAATGTCTGGGTGTGTCTGTGGGGTGTTTCTGGAAGATAATTGCATTTGATTCAGTAGACTGAGTAAATAAAGATCTCCCTCCCTGAAGAGGCTGGGCATCATGCAAGCTATTAAAGGCCCAAATAGGACACAAAGGCCTAGCGTGAATTCTCTTCTCTCTTCTTGGCCTGGGAAGTTTATCTTTTCCTGTGCTCCTGGTTCTTAGGCCTTTGGACTCCAGGATCTCTGCTCATGATGCTTCCACATCTACATCCACCTCGCTCCTGTTCTCAGGCCTGTGGCCTGACCTGGGAGTTGGACCATTGGATCCCCTAGTTTTCAGGCCTTAGGACTTGAATCATACCACTGTCTTTCCTGCTTCTCCAGCTAGCCTAATCAGCCCCTCAGAGGACACAAGGAGCTATGTAACTCTGTGCGTGATACCTTAGAACATTTTTGGAAAACCAAGAACTATAATGATGTCAGTTGGCTGCTCCTAATGTTGCCTGAGGAAGTCACCTGAGCAAAGGATGAGCTCAGGGGTTCCGTTTCCCAGCTCAGCCCTGGGAGCTCCTAGGTGTGCCCTGAGGGAGAGCCTTAGCTCCAGCAGCTGTAGGACTGAAATTCCTGAAAATCACAGGCAGGGCATCCTCTTGTAATTGGCTGAATCACAAAGCGAGTTGACCTCCCAACAGTACCTACAGTTAAAGTGAGAGCATCGCTTGGGAAAGAATGGGAACCTCTGAGTTGGGAAGGGTCACACGGGAAGACCCTGATGAAGCTGGGGATGCTAAGCCCCTGAATTCTGTTGAGTCTCCCTCTGTGCAAGTGGTCTCCCTACTCATGGTGACGGACCCTCTCTCCCTACAGTGGTTTCAGCCTTTCCGCCTCCAAACCGAGGGGATTAACTTTACCATGAAGATGTGGTCTTGGTTTCCCCTCCTCAGATGCCAGGCAAGAGCACACCGATTCTGCTCAGGACCCACTCCACCACCCCTCTGCTTCTAGACCCTGTAAGTAGACTCATGACCCAATAGGCCCCTAAAGATGAGGTTCAGAGTGTGACCCATGGTGAGATCTGTCACCATATAGAAGAACTGCTTGGATTTTCTCATTTATATAAGGTGACAACTTTATATATGTGTGGGAATGGATATTAAGGGACAAGGGTGGAAGATAAAGTTGGACCAGGCCAAATTTCTTGATATGGGCCCATGGTCTGCATTTAATATTGGAGCTTAAAGAGTTAGAAAGGGCACTAATAGTGTGGTTGGTTGGTTGGCTGAAAGATGCGTAGCAGATTGGGACATTAGAGTAGATTTGTCATTCAAGACCTGCTCACCCAGCCTAGGAAGGCCCAGAAGACACACCCTTTATCAGTATTTTGAGAAATGAATTTGTTGGGGAGCCCTAGCATCCTTGGAGTTTTGGGACTGCTCTTTTTGGTAGGCTGGGCCCTATGGAGGGAACCATAGTCACTCCGATGGAGAACCTAAATGCAGTGGGGATAACTGGATCTTGGGTGGCAGGGACCGAATGGCAGCCCTCAACCACCAGAGGCCAGGTGGGCCCAGTGATGTCGTGGATAGTGGCATTAAGCAGCCATCAGAGTAGTCATACACAGACCTCTGGCACCAGCGAGTTCATCATGATGTTCCCAGAAGTAAAGTAGATAGGAAGCCTATGAAATTCTTACTTGATCTTTATAAGCAGAAAAGTTCTGGGTCAAATGAACAAAAGTCTAACTCATATCTTAAAACAGAGACACGGTCCCTCAGCCAAGTCCCAGGATTGAGCCAGTTTATAGACCCAGAGCTGCTCAAGCGAAGGGAGACTGGGGCCTTTCAAGGGAGGGCCCAGTACCCAAAATCTACAGGGTCAGTCTTCCTTCCAGCCTCCCCTAAAGGATCGAGAGCCTTTTTCCAGGGTCACTGTGCACTAGGGAAAAAGAAACAATCAGAACTTTTGGGAATGACTGGATACTGGCTCCATGATGACATTGATTCTGGGAGAACCAGACATCATGTGGGCCCCACCAGTCCAGGGAAGGGCCTTGGAGGTCAGGGAGGGCTTTTAGCTCAGGCCTGTCTCACAGTGCATCCAGTGGCTCCCCAAACCCAACCTTTGGTTATTCCCCAGTTCCAGAATGCATGAGTAGGATAGACATTCCCAGCAGCTGGAAGGATCCTCACAGTGGTTCCCTGGCCTGTGGAGTGAGGGCTGTTATGTGGGAAAGGTCACCTGGGGCAGGTCACTGTGTCTGGAGCTTCAGTTTTCAATGACCTGGACCAGGTGATTCCAGAAGCTGGGATAGTCATTCTCTATCAATTTCAGCAGGTTAAAAACCAGCAAGTTGCTGCATGTGCTTGACAGCTATGGCTGAATCCTTAAAAAATTATGGCACGTACCATCTGGCCAGGAGGGAGGGAGGCACTGAATTCAGTGCTCTCTAGTGATCAACCCATTGTGGCTGATCATTAGGACGGATTTGCCATAAACTAAGTAAGAGAGGACCCTGAGTTCAGACATTAACAGGATTCTGCAGTAGCAGCTGGAATATTTTAAGTCAGCTAGAATGGGAGGACTTCTGAAGATGAGGGGTCTTTGAGAGAAGACATCCCCTTGGAGATGCTTGATCCAACCCTCTATTTAGCTGCCCTGGGCCATAGAAGAAAGCATGGCCTATTCAGCAAACATTTAGTGAGCACCTACTGTGTCCCAAGTACTGTCTTTATTATGACACCACACATCTCAGACAAGAAAATCATTCTGTAGAAGACTCCGTCCCCAGACCCAATTTTGCCATGTTGTGGGTGGGTGACTGTGGGGCAAGTTTCTTAAACTCTGCAACCCTGTTTGCAGATCTGTAATGGAGGGATATTTGCAGTGCAGAAAGCTCTGTGTAATTGGTTGTTCCTATTGTTACCAAGAGTCAGGCTAAGTTCAATGCTTTGGTTTGGCTGCTCTGTGGTGCTTCCTTACATCATGTCAAGGTTGTCTGATCCAGCTCTGCGGTTTGACATGAGAGAAGGGTCTTGTTCAAGGTCATACCATGCATGATATTTGGCCATAGAAATTAATGGATGACAAACTCAGGTAGGTCATTGGACCACCTATAAGTCTTTGTTTGGTTTGCTTTCCTACGGATTATCCTCATTGGCAAACCTAAGTGGTAGATATTACCACTATTGCCTTCTGTGGGTGAGGAATAGGACAAAGAAGGTACTGAAAGGCTGTGCGGCCCCGCTCTCCCCTCCAGCAACCCCACATTGTCTCTGAGGTCCTGCCACAGGTGATGTTTCCACTGTGCAGCCCGGGAAACTGAGGCTCAGAGAGATTAAGCAAGTGCCTTGAGTTTTGAGAATACAAGGCAGAGATGGGATTCAGAGCATAGCTCTAATTCCCAAACCTGTGGCCTTTCCCCTTAGGGACAGAGTTCCTGTCCTGGAAACAGATGCCCATGTTCTCTTGTATTGACAATGAGAACCACCAGCCCCGTAGCGCCTTTCCCATCCCCGCCTCCATTCTCTGTCATCTGGCTCTGTGCTATTTTCCTCTAAACACGCCTCACCTTCCTACTGCTTGCCTATGGTATTATTATTTTTTTTTTCTATGGTACTGGCACAAAAACAGAGAAATAGACCAGTGGAACAGAGTAGAGAGTCCGGATATGGACCCACAAACCAATGTTCAAATCATCTTTGACAAAGCAGGAAAAATATCCAGTGGAAAAAAGACAGTCTCTTCAATAAATGGTGCTGGGAAAACCAGACAGCTACATACAGAAGAATGAAACTCGACCATTCTCTTACACCACACACAAAGGCAGACTCGAAGTGGTTGCCTATGGTATTATTTATTTTGTCTTTATCCTCTAGACGTGAAAGCAGGTTTCCCCCCCTCTTTTTATCCCTGTCTGTACCCCCACTCCTGGATTATACCTGGCTCAAGGTAGATATAGCTATAATAATTCTGTCCGTGGGTCATCTCTGCTCTGCGATTTTATACTTGCCAACTTGCTCTGGTGAGTGGCTTCCTCTCTCTGCACTTAGGTTTCCTCAAGAGCAAAGTGGAGGAAAAGCTGATGCCCCCTTCTTATGGTGGATGTGGGGGTTAATGCATACAAGGGGCTTAAAAGAGGGTCAGGAAACACAGTAGGTGCTCACAAAGGATTCACTCTTACAGAGCTCATTGCATGCCGATACTGTAATGACACCAGCTATCTCTTGATGATTGTCTACTAAGTCAATATTTGGTTGACATGTATTATCCAGTTGACGCTTGGAACAACCATTATCCTTCCTTTATAGATAAGGGAGTGGAGGGACCGTGGAAGCCATTATGTTCTTAATCAGCATCCGGAGAAACTGTCTTCATGGTACCCAACAAAGCCAACCCCTTCGGTTTTCCTTCTATGGAAGCTAGTCTCGTGGCCATGCTGGCCTTTCAAGTTCCCATTCATTAAACTCAAAAGCTTTACAGAATCAGTGTTGGTTTGCAAAATGCCTCGTTGATATCCTCCTTTAATTAATGCCAGTCTTCATGTAAAGCCACATTAATGGGACCATTGTATCCCAAGGTCCAGGGTAATGCAAAGCCCAGGACAATCTATCTATAGCTGAAGTATTTAAGAGTTTCCCTACAACCACCCTACCCTCTCCCCTCTATTCCCAAAATATCAGTTTATACTGAATGCTGTTGCAAAATCAGATTTATCACCACAGGGATTAAGAAAAATGAAGGACCAATTTAATGACCAGATTTAGTTCTTTATTTATCTTCTAGCATGTAAATTATAGATTGTCATAAATTTTTCATTCTTTCGGTGCCCACTACCTGATTCATGCAGGGGAAAAAAAGAAAAGCAGAAGCCTGCATTACAAAGAGCAAGTGTCTCCTCTCTGGGCACAGGAGCCATCTCCTCTGCCTTCTGACGGACGATAATCTGTCAAAATGAAAAATTAATGGCTGCTCCCTTAATTCATCATTGCCTGCCTCTGTTCTATTAATGCCTTCCCCCCTTCTTCCTCCCTCTGCCTCCCACTCTCCCCTCCGCCTCCATCCACCCCCATGGCGTGACTCCATTCACCAGCAGTGAATTGGAGGCAGAGAGCTGGTCTGGTGTTGGGAACAGAAAAGAGCAAATCAAATCCATTGACCTCTGGCCCCACAGTGCATCTGTGAAAGTAGGAAAGGAAAAGCTCTGCCTTGCTTATTAAATTCAGCAGGGCCCATGACCTAAACATGGGCACAGCATGAAGGCATCATCGAAGACATCTTGGACGCTTTACTCCCCTTGCAGACCTGCAATGGGCAATGGTGGTAGGGGTGCGGTGTTTCCATACTGTCAGATTCCCTGTCCAAATGATGAGTCCAGACCATGGTAGGGAAATATATAAACCATGTGATCCCGTGCTCCTGTTTTATGGATGAGAAGACTGAGCTTTCACGAGGAGAGGGAGCTTGCTGAAGGTCACGTGGCCAGCAAGATGCTACCACTACAAAGTATAGGTGTCCAAGCCAGCTGGGATACTGAGGCAGGCACTTGTCCATCCTTTCAATGCTTTTAGGCGGCCATCTCTCTTTTCTAATTCCTTAAAGACTCACTCGTGCAGATTTCCCTTAAATTTCCCAGACTTGCTGTAGTAACCACATCTCATTAGAATTACTTCACCGAGAAAACCATGGACACCACTTTCTGGACAAATTCTGGGGTTGCACATCTCCGCTTACTCTGAAGTTAGACTTGCCTGTGTGGCTCGCTTGGCCAGTGGGACGTGAACAGTAACTTTAAAAACAGGTGCAGAAGGGTGCCTGGCTGGCTCGTTCCGTGGAGTGTGCAACTCTTGATCTCAGGTTCATGAGTTCAAGCCCCAAATTGGGTGTGGAGCCCACTTAAAAAATAAAGTAAGTAAAAATAAAAATGGATGCAGAATTCATCCTTTTCCTTTCATACTTTGGAGGCAACCATTGGGCTTAGTGAAGTCTTGCCACCATCAGCCTGAGTCCTCAAGTGTCTACACCGGGAACACGGGGTGAGTCTGACTCTGTCACTGTATATGGTGTGAGTCAGGGAAGTTGGTTGTGTGAAGCTATTGAGATACTGGGGTCATTTTCCACCATGCAGCTAAATTTAACTTATTCTGTCTCAGATTCTTTGATAAAATTGAGGTCAGCAGGCTCTTCCTTCCCCCAGCTTCCTGCAGATATATTAACAGCAGTACCTGTCATCACCTCCCGTTCCTCTGAGCTGAGTAAATGAGGGATCTCTTCTTTCACACACATCATCTTCTCCACAGTAATCAGGCTTCTCCCCCCAGTGATTCCCTCTGTGATGCCCGATGACATTATCTCCTTTGTGAGGTCCAGTTTATTTGCCATGCTAGACTGTGGTGCTCGGTCTGATACTGTCGATTTCATCTCCTCCCTGAAATACCATGACCTTTGGCTTCCATGACATCACCTTCTCTCTCATCTATGCATGCTGTTTGGCCACCTGCCTCCTCTTACCTTCTCTGATACTTTTTCCTTCAGCCTCTGTGTGTTTCTCACTTTTCTGTCCTCCTCCATGTTCTTTCTTACTCGGCACTTCAACCTTCTCTAAGTATCACTAGCTCCTAGGTCCTATCTCCAGCCGGTGTCTTTTCCTAAAGCCTTAGATGGACATTGCCAACTACATACTGGTCACCAACAGCTCGTGTCTCCACATTTGTCAACCTCTTCATGCCCCAAATGGCACCATATTCTCCCAGAATTTAGTTTTCCTTTCGCCCCACCTCCTAGTTGGTGGTGTCACCATCTTTCTACACACTGGACCCAACCCCTCTTGTTTTTCAGGATCTCAATATATTTCTCTTATATTCTCTTCTTCCCCAGAGGACAGAGGGGACAGAGGAGGTCACAGACACACTCCAGTTGTCTAGCATATCAAACTGCTTTTATTTCCTTTTTGAAAGATAAGAAACGAGTTATCGATCAAGGGAAGAGAACCAGCCCCGAGAAGGGGCAGGGGTTGGGGGGTGGGTTATGTGTGTTTAGCTATTGCTTTCTGAGGCTACAGACTTTTCTGGGTGACTTTGGGGAGATCCCCACACCCATCCAGGCATCTCTCTGTTGGTGATTGAGTGAACTGGACCCAGGGACCTCCGTGGACTTTTTCTGCTCTGGGCCCCATCTTCTATACTTTAAAAGACAGTATAGGAATATGGAAGTTGAGAAACACCATAGAAGGGGGAGAAGAGCAAAGATCATACCCTCTGTTACCACCTATATGACATTGGGAAGATCGCGGATCCTAGCTGAACTTGCACATGAACTGGTTCATGTGGATAAGTTACAAAGTTGTATTTTAAAAAATCAATGATAACCTTTGCTTAGGTTTTTCTAAGTATTAAGTGAATAAGATGCATATTTTGGGCTTCATCCATCTGTGGGCTCGTGTGAAATCACATTGAAGTAAAATCTGCATTCTTGGCTATGGGCAGACCGACCCTCTCCAAATAATCTCATGAATCCTCATGGTATCCATGGGTGTCCCTAAATCAGACTTGCCTTCCCTCTGTGCCAGCCCCTACAGAGTGTGACAGCATGGCCTGTGTTCTCACGTATCATTTTCTACCATCTCGGTTTCAGAAGAGATGGAGTCCTGTCACTTCTCCAAGTGGCTGAGGCTGGAAATGCCATTTCTGAATCTTGATGCCAAAGGTCCAAGTCCTAATTCTCGAAAAATGAGAGCATCTTCCAGGGTTCCTCCTCAGTTAGGTGGCTCCCCTAGTGGTTGCTTGAGCCCCAGAAGGCACAAGGTTTGGTGATACAGTGTTTCCAGTCTCTTCTGTGCCTCCCTCTGCCAGGAGCCCATCCATGGCTTTGGTCCCAAGAGCTCAGTGAGGTGTGGTACCGAGGCTGAGGCCCAGATGCCCAGCGTTGGTGGATCAGACATCCCACCCTCCCAGAGACTGACATGGCACCTATGAAATGTCACAGGCTCCTTTTGTGTTTATTAGGGTTGTGTTGTCCTGCTACTAAGTTGCTAGAGACTCAAAGTAAGACAGCATTTAGTGATGCGCTATTTTAAGTCACCGTCTCGAAATGCAGAGACCTTCTTTCCCCTGTAGCTAGAATTCTCCTTACTTCTGCTGCTCTGGCCTTGCTCTCAGGTCTGTCTTGCAATGCCCGACTCCCTTTTCTGTTAGTGCCCTGTTTTCTGCTCTAACCTGATATCTCATGGGGCACCTCGCGTGTCTTCTGTGTCTGAAATGTGCCTGCATCCCCATATTGGCCGGGCTCTGGGCCCCTTTCCCCAGTTACTTCTCATCGTCTAAGGACTTGCAAATGTGTTGGACTGCCCTCCACCTCCACAAACCGGGAGCCATCTGAAGCCGGGCTCTCCCTGAACTGAGACCCCCGCCACGAGGCTCGGAGCACGGCGCCTGCAGGTGCTTACCCTGGCTCCTCTTGCCTGCCTCATTTGATCATGACCTTGAAGACAGGACTCCGAACACCAGGACCTGCCAATGTGGCGTTCTTTCTCATCTCCATCCATCTCGCCTGCAAATCTTCCCCTTTTGCTCAAATGAAGCAACATCAAATAGGCTGGCTGATTTCTCCATAAATTGCACGAGTGTCTGCTCCTTTGCATTGCTGGAATATTCTGGGGGAATTAATGATACTGTTGAGTGGCTACTATGAAGATTTATGTGAGGATCCAGGGAGGTTTGCTTTCTTTCTATCCCCCCCCCCTTAAAGTAATAATAAAGATTACAAAAGAGAAATAAGCAGGGGAACTTAATTTGAAATGAATCTTTAATCAGGCTTCATCTGTTTGAAGCGAACGTCTCCTTTGTTTGAGCCCGGCTGCAGAGGCGGGGCCCAGAGACGCCATTTTGTAGATAGATCTGCAAAGTCAAAGCCTTTCTGACAGAAATCAAATGAGAAATAATTTCTCCCTGAAGGAATTCTGTTGTAGTTTAATGATGGCTCGAGTGTTCCTGTTGCAATGGCATAGTGGGGGTTTTTAATTACGATTCATACTGTCCGGTTTAATGGCGAGAGTTTTACTTATTTATTTATTTTTCCCTGAGCCTCAGAAGCTCATTTGTTGAGTGTGTACTGCCAAATGGAGCGTTTACCCCAAGGTGAAGAAGGGAATTAAGTATTCAAAGCTAACCCATGCCCAAATTTCCCCTTAATGGAAGAGGAGAGGGAGGCTGACCTGGCCGATGGGACTCCACAGGGTCAAGCCGGAGCTGGGAGTTTATTTCCCAAGACCACTGGAGAGGCACTAATTAGAACAAGCTGAGCTAATAGAATAAGAGATCCAAGATCAAGAATCCAAAAATGCATTGAAAGTAGCCATAAGGACCATGATTTACGCCAGACATCAAAGCATTCGAACAGTCGAGAACACGTTGGTATTGGGTGCTGGAGAAAGCACCTGGCATCCACTGGGTAAGGTTGTGCTTGAGCTCTACACAACACCGGAGTCATTAGCCTCGAACCATAACGTGGAGAAGCCACAGATGCAGAAAACATTATGAATCACGCAGTGGGCGCATCCTCAACCAGAGTGAGATTAAATTGCTTAAGCCCAGCTCTGTCCCCCATTTCTTGCTAGTGAGAAGGCTGACATTACCTTAGGGGTTCTTGCCATTGAATGGCCGGACGTCTACTTAGTATCATGACTTAGTATCTTGGCTGCCTTATTACTCATGTTAGAGTGTTCTTATTCACTAGCCGGCCCTAGGCCTTGGCCCCGGTCATGGCCATTCACTAGCAAGACCATGGATGGGAAGGATGAAGAATATCTGTGTTTTCTAATTTGGAATATAGAGGATATGGCATTCAGAATGAACCTGGCTTATGTAGATGTTTAAAGAACAAGGCAGGGGTGAGCGCCTGAGTGGCTTAGTCGGTTGAGCATCTGCCTTCCACTTGGGTCATGATCCCAGGGTCCTGGGATCAAGCCCAATGTCCAGCTCCCTGCTCAGTGCAGAGTCTACTTCTCACTCTCCCTCTACCTGCTGTTTTCCCTGCTTGTGCTCTCTCTCTCTCTCTCAAAGAAATAAATGAAATACATACATATATATATATATATATTTTTTTTTTTTTTAACAAGGCAGGGGCATCTTGGGAAAATAGGAGGGATAAGCTCCCTTTTCTTGTTTTTACTGCAAAGCCCCTTCCTTCTCCCCACCATGGAGAGTTAGTGTGGGAAGGTGATGGGATCTTTGTGAAATCCACCCTCTCTACATCAGGCTTGACTTAGAATGTTAACTGCCTCAGGTGAACTGGGGAGCTGGTCAATAATGGCACCTCAGTTTCCCTGCCACAACCTGAGAACCACAGCAAAGGGGGGGTGGTGGTTAGGAACTAATGCCACCTTGATTTTGATCTGTGTCATAGATGCTCCACTAAGTATATATTGGAAGGAAAAGGAATCTATCTGGTAAAACAGTGTTGTGGATCTGGTGGGCATTCAATAAATAGTCAACATCAAAGTTCTATAGCTTTGGATGATTTGATTAATCTGGCCCCACTGTTGATAGCATCTCTTCCATCTCAGATTGTATGAATTTATAACCTGTTAATTAGAGTCCATAATTTTCTATTTTACAAGTTAGATGCATTCATGATGAGTCTCTTTTGGGATGAGGCAGAGGAAATGTTGAAAGAAAGAGCAAGAATGTTTAAGTATTTTGCATACCATGGAACAGTATCTAAGAAGGGAATGGACTTGACCATATGATCATCCATTGGCATAAATTGCCAAGTTTATTTTTGCAAAGAAATGACTGCCTCATGCTCCATGGCATTGAAGAAGTTTCATAAATGGGATCAAGGCATTTGGTGTTTACCTTTCCTTTTGGGGGCAGTGGCTCACACCCGTTTGGCAAGGTCTGCCTTTGGGTCATAGTTTGGATACCTGGAGCATCAGGAATTTATACCTCTGATTCAAACAGAAGCAACTCCTCCAAAATTCTTGGAAAAGACACAGAGACTATCCCAAGTCACCTATCCCACTCCTAGGGCAGCCTGGTTGTATTAATGGATTTTAGAACCATTGAGATGTAGTCTCTGATTTACACTGTAGCAGTGAGATAACCCTTGACCACCTTCAATGTTGCAGCATGCCTTTTGTTCTTCTTTTCCTGTTTACTCTTTCCAAGTAACAAGTTGGTCTTCCCCCTTTATATCTGCTGCTGGTCTGAGTTTCTGGAAGAAGAGTGATCTCGTCCCGTTAACTTGGTCTTTAGTCCTTTTCTTCCATCATTATGCCTGGAACTCTTTTGATTTAGAGTCTCTCTGCAAGAGTTGTTGCTTAGCTATCGTTCTGTTCGTTTCTGGTGGTGTCGCTTTGGGTGACTCAGTTTACATCGATGAGTCCTAGTTTCCTCATCTGCAAAATGGAGATCAGAATCCTTGTTTTTTCAACCTCACCAGGTTTCCGGGAGAATTGTATGAGCTAATACAACCTAGTTAAACATTTTACAGTTCAATAACTGTATGAGTGAAAATACGATTGATGGTACTGAGTTAATGGAGTTACCCTCTCGTAGGACCAAAGTCCTCCCAGTGGAACTACTTATAATTATAAACTTACTCTGTATGATAATTTAACATCCACCATTTTTTTAAATACACACCTTGAGGACTAGGTCTGTGTACATTTTGGGGCCTCACATGTGATGTTATACTAAGTATAGTTGGGTGAGGGTGATTGTAAATTACTATGTCACCCTAAGTGCACCACAGGTGGCCAGATAGTCAAACATTATCCTGGCTACGTCTTTGAGGGTGTTTCTGGATGAGAGTACCTTGTCACTTAATAGGTCAAGTAGAGTAGGCCGCTACTTGATCTACACCCATATCGGTGGGCCTTACTCAATCAGTTGAAGTTCTGAATCGAATAAAAAGTTGAAGAGGAAAGAATTTTCTCTCTCTGCTTGATTATCTTGGTGCTGGGACATTGGTCTTCTCCTGCCTTTGGATTTAAGTGCTTTCTTGGCTCTCCAGCTTGCTGAGTGTAGATCTTGGATTCCTTAGCCTCCACAGTTGTTTAAGTCAATTCCTTACAGTAAATTTCTTTATGTATATCTTTCTTTTTATATTTACTATCCATATCTTTACAAATATATAATATATAGAAGTGTTTACTATAATGAATATATATATATATTTATTTCTCTCTCTCTCTATATATATAGATTTATAGATATATATACATATATCTCCTATGTTTCTTTGGAGAATCTAGGCAAATACAGTGGGTATTGGTGGCTTCTACCAGCATGATAGGCAAGGAGATGGCAAGAAATAGATTCTAGATGTATGTGAAGGTAAAGCCTCTAGGATTTCTCAGCATACTGGATATGCGATATGAAAGACAAGGAGCCATCAGTGAAGATTCCACGGCTTTTGTCCTTAGCAAGAAGGTTTGAGTTTTGTTAACTGAGATGAGAAAGTCTGTGGAAGGAGCAAGTTTTGGAAAGAAGATTAAAATTTGAGTTCTGAACTTCATGCTAAGGATGTTATTATAGAATAAGCTCCAGGAGTCCAAAAGGTCTATAGAAACCATCTAACCAAATGGTCTCAATAAGTGGCCATCTAGTCTCTGCTTAAATACCACCAGTGATGAGGAGCTCACTACCTTGTGAAGAAGCTTATTTCATCGTTAGGCCGCTCTGGGTGCTATAACATTGAAATCTATCTCCCTGTAACTTTTCCTTCATAAGAAGCCTGGCTGTCTTCTCCTAGTCATTTACATATTTGGAATTGTTGACTGTGCACCTCTGAGTTATCTCTTCTCCATGAGAGGCACACCCACGTCCTCTGGCCATTCTTCACATGGTCTGGGTATCAGTCATTCACCCTTTAGTGTGAAAGTCACTTCTCTCAGAGGATTTGCACTGAAAACTGGCCGGGTATAGCACATATATCTGATCCAAGGAGAGTTGATTATGGCTAACGATATGACCAGACGTTAACCAACACTGAGGAATGAGATGAAAGAAGAGCATATGCTGGCTGTGGCAACTGGGAAGGCTAGGATTTAAGTGCCAAGTACGGTGAGACTATAAAACAATCACGGTGGGGATTTTGGCTTCTCTTGCATGGGGTCTTGTCTGCAGTGCTTTTGAAGGCTGAGTGGGCCAATGGGCAAATGTGGCGATAGCAAAGAGAGGATGCACTGCCTTCCCAGCTCAAAGAGCCCTTCCTTAGACAAGGCTTCCTTGCCTCCAACCACAGCTCGTCCCTCTTTCTTAAGTTCTCATTGTGCTGCCTATGTTCCATATGTAAGTATTTTCCATAGTTGCGCTCTTATAATTCATCACGTGGTTCTTGGCTTTTTCTTCCCATTAACCATGGGCCCCATGAGGCTGAGGCTATCCTTGGCTTTGTTCCACAGTGAATCTCTAGGTATGTGCATAGGGACTGGCATATAAGAGGTGCCCAAACACTCCATTCACTTAATCCTGGGCCTCAAGGATTAATTTTGAGCAATTGCTGACCTTGGATCTCGTTTACACAGGAGATAAACTCCCCACAAAAGAGCTAGGGCTTACTCTGGTCCTTAAAATCAGGGGAACTGGTTCTCATCAGCCCAACTCCTCCTTGTCTTAGAGGGACATTGTCCGTGGGCAGCATTTGCCACAGCTCTAAAAATACAAAAACTGGCAACATCTGATTTTGACTGCTTCTACTCCTTCCCTGCTCTCACCTTTTCCTTCCTTCCTTCCTTCCTTCCTTCCTTCCTTCCTTCCTTCCTTCCTTCCTTCCTTCCTTCCTTCCTTCCTTCCTTCCTTCCTTCCTTCCTCAGCAGAAGCAAGCAGGGGGA
>PITA01006902.1:0-21022 GCA_004023965.1 Spilogale gracilis | reverse complement strand
GGCAAGTCTCCTCATCTGTGGATCTCAGGTTTCTCGTCCGTGCTACAAAGGGGCTGGAAGAGATGTTCTAGCAGGGACCTTCCTGCCTTAGCCGCCCGTAATTCTATCCATTCCACGCATTTTAATTTTTACTGCACTACACTGGGGGCTGATGGACTCACAAAGCCATCTGCAGAGAAGTCCTTCAAAGTTGTGTGAACCCCAGTTGGCTTCCAGAAGGCAGTGATGAAGAGGTATCAACAGAGTTCTGAGCCTCTGGGGGACAGCCGTGCTAGAACAGAGATCGATCTTCTGGTGGTGGCTGCTGCTAAAGATGGCCCCAATACAGGTGGCAGTGGAGATGCAGGGCTCTGTGAGATGACAGATCCTGTATCTTTGTCATCAGCCAGGAGGAAGCAGCTCTGGAGCAGATTTGGGGGTGGGAGCTGGGGAAGAGGGTATTAGCAGAGACTGGCTTCCTGTGGAGAGGAGGACACACTGATCCAGCCTCACTTCAGTTAGTGGGGGGCCTCTGGTGGACAGCAGCTCACTTGGCTCTCCTAAGAGCCTGGGGAAGAAGGAGTTCTTCCTTGTAGATGAAGAAACTGAAATGCACGGAGGCTAAGATAGTATTATGAGAGATCCCTGATTCAGAACCCAGAATTAGTTACATTTTTCAATTAATTAAAGAACAAGGAAGTTTACTTCTCTCTGCTGCAAGAAGAGTCCAGGGTGACTCTCCCAGGCCGGTGGGTAGGTCTGCTCCATGGGGTCATTCACGGTCTCAAGTTCTTCACACTTATTAGTGGCTGTGCCACCTCTGGGGCCATAGTGTCATTCCTGGGAAGTAGTGAATCACACACACGGGAGGGTCACACATGCAAAGTCTTATGGACCCAGATAGAAGATGCACGAGTGTGTCTGCGCATGCATACACACACCACTTACATGCTTTTAGCCAGATCTTTCACTTATTTTCAGGGAGGGCTAGTAATGTCGCCTGTGAGTCCCGGGCTGGGCAGCTGCATTGCTGATATGGGTCTCTTGCTACTGCAAATCTGGGTGGACATCTTGTCACCTAATAAATGCTACACACAAAAGGAGTGGGTAACAGGGGTCACAGCCAGACCCAGAGTCCAAAGCCACGTGCTTTCTTCCCTCAGCTCTGTCTTAGCCGTGGAGTCTCTGCACCTGCTGTCCGGACAGTCCATGGAGAACTCCTCAAACATGCTAGCATTGGGGCCTCCATGTGCTTCCCCCCCATCCTCCTTACCTTGTCCTTTCCCCCGCCTTGGAATGACCAGCCCCTTCCTACCCTTTGGTCTCAGTTTGCATGTCACCTCCCAGATGACATGCCACTCTAGGCATGGGCTCCAATTGGAGTTTCTCGTCTTCCAGCTCAGCCATGGAGGACTCATCAGTCGAGACCAGGGGACTTCCTGAGATAGTTTTCTGGTTTGATTTCTGCCCTGGGCTTGGGGAGGCCCCAGAAAGGAGAGAGAGGAAGAGTGCGGCCAACCCCCTTGCAAATACTGTTGGAGAAGGGAAGGAAAATCAAGGGGCCACCGGCTGGCAGCAGCACTACCTCCATCGATTGGGTAATTGGAAGCCCTCAGGTGTGAATCCTCATTAAGGCCAAGGGATATGAATCATTTTCTAATGACACCTCTTCGATCCCCGTGACTCAGCATGAAACCTGCCTCCACGGTTGGGCTACAAGTCAGGAGAGCCGAAGGGATCTGCAGCCACGCTGCCTGCCATATGTTGTTTCTTAAAATTAGCAGGTGTGGGGGGTGTGGGCTGGGCACACAGAGGGCAAGGTGGCTGTCTGTGCCGGGGAGGGTCTCCAGAGCCATACCCATAGCTCAGGAAGAGAAAGAGGGAGGCTGGCTGTGATGTGTAGAATGTGGTGGTCGGGAGGAAGACCCCTCTCTCCACATTGTTTATTTCAGTATTTTTATCGTTATTTGTGACTAGCAACTGCGAACTGATTTATTTTTGTTACCGGAATTGTCATCCTTCTGGTGGGTCTACAGATGAAGATATTTGGGATAGATCTTTTGACGTCTGTTATTACACCGTAACAAGAACTATAAACATATTAGCCCTTTTCTGAGGAGCTGTTCATTATTGGTGATGCTACGTTTTCTCCCCAGTTTTTGTTTGCCAATTGTTCTTTCAATGAAAAATTTGCAAACAATGAAATAAGGCAAATCTCAAATGTGCATTAGGGGGATTTGAATAGATACAGACACCTATCTGCCTTCATCATAATGCAGAACATTCTCACCACTCCAGAGAGCTTCCTCAAGCTCCTTTCCAGTAGGTTCCCCTCCTCAGCTCCCAGGTACAAACATGGTTCTGATTTTTCCATCATAGGGTAGTTCATTCCGTTCTGAAATTTCATGTGGGTGGAAGCACATGCCGTGTACTTGTCAACACCTACGTCCCCCTGTGTCATGTTTGAAAGATGCGTCTACGCTGTTCCTCATGCCGGCAGGTTATTCCTTTTCTTGCTGGCCACAGCCTGCTTATATCTCCTTCTGCTGAGAGACACCTGGCTTTTATTTCTAATTAGTAGCTATGTTGAATAGAGCTGCTGTAGACATGTGCTTCTGTACTTGTACTTCTGTACAAGTCCTTTTGTGAATCTATGTTTTCTTGGGTAAATGTTTGCAACCGCATGGCCAGATCATAAGGCAAAGTATGTGTTTACTTTTATAAGAAACAGCTGCGTTCCCCCGCGCAGGTGTCTTCTGAATGATGTATTTCCAAAGCAGCACAGGAGAGTTGCAGTTGCCCCACAATTTCACTAAGATTCGGTGTTGTCAGCGTGTTTTGTTTTAAATTTAGCTATTCTGCACCAACTTGCGTACCCACCAACAGTGTAAGAGGGTTCCCCTTTCCCCGCAGCCTCTCCAACACTTGTTGTTTCCTGTCTTGTTAATTTTGGCCATTCTGGTGTAAAATAATATCTCAGTGTGGTTTTGACTTGAATTTCCCTGATAGCTAGTGACGACGAACATTTTTTTCATGTGTCTGTTAGCCGTTTGTATATCTTCTATGGAGAAGTGCCTCTTCATGTCTCCTGCCCATTTTTGAATGTGATCATGTTCTTTTTGGATATTGAGTTTGAGGAGTTCTTTATAGATTTGGATATTAGCCCTTTGTCTGGAGTGTCATTTGCGAATATCCTTTCCCATTCCGTGGGCTGCCTCTTTGGTTTTGTTGACTGTTTCCTCTGCTATTCAGGCAGGGGTGAAGTGACGCTGCATTTGAATATGCATTTCTCTGATGACTTTTGATCTTGAGCACTTTTCCTACGCTTGTTGGCTACGTGGATATATGAAATGTTTTTTAAAATTCTTGTCCATTCTACCCCTCTCCCCTCACCATTGAGCTTGGAAATTTACAGGGTCTACTAAATGTTTGTGGAAACAAAATGAGTGGAAACGACTTCCAAGAGCCCTTCTCAAAGCTTTTGTGCTGATACAGAAAGACTGTTAGGGGAGGTCATGGAGAGGGCATGACCCCCGCTGATGGGGAGCTGGAATGTTCCCTCCGGCCCGCTGTCTCCACAGCTGGAACCACTTAAAGGAAGCAGCCTGGAGAGTTGGATGTGGTGGAGATCATCCTGGCATGTAGACAGGGCAGAGCCCTGCTAGGGCGTTTCTGGAAACTCTTAGGGTCCCCACCTCAGGTACAGACCGGCAGGTAGAGTCACTGGGCTCACAGCGTCCAGGACAAGCTTCGAGGGTAAGTTCTCTTGCTTTTTAACCCTGCTGTGTGCTGGTCTGGAGTGGTCCCAAGCTTTCTCTGTCCTCCCTGTGTGCACTGGGCCAGGTTGAGAACCAACACATGTCCGGACTTTGGATGTTTCAAGTATTTCCAATGCATTGCTTCCTATCGTCAACCCTATTTGATAGATTAGGAAGCTGAGGCTCAGAGAAGTGAGGTGATTTGCCCAAGATCACGTAGCGTCTCAGCTGCACAGCTGAGGTCTGTCCCCAGGTGCTCAGATGCCTAATTCAGGGCTCCCGGGACCACCCTGCCCGTCGTGGCTCTGAACCCCAAGACTCAGTGGCCTCAGCCGTGCTGCAAAAGGGCTGATGAAGGTGAATGTTGGAACCCTTCTTGCTTCTGGATTTGTGTGTGTGGAAGTGAATGGGTTTCATGGCAAATCTTCATCCAAGGCCAGGGGTGGGGGAAGGGGTATGCCCCAAATCCCAAACGACCGAAGCAAGGCAGGGACAGAGTGTGGTTTATGCTTGTTTGGTTGGAAGTAGTGGGGTCTGCGGTCGACTCAGGGCCTGAGATCTAGTGATCAGTTTGTCTATCTCTTAAGCATATTTTTTGCACACCACTGTGTGCCAGGTGTGCAAGGAGAAAGAAAGGGCCGGACGTCATGAAGTGCCCATCCCAGGGGGTAGCGAGTGGGTCTAGCAGTAGGAAAGCCGTGGCCTTGAGACTCCGGGGCTGCTGGCTCCTTCCCCAAAGCAGGGACGCTTGATGAGAAAGTAGTGGGTAAAGCTGCCCTTTCCTGAGCCGACAGCTAAGGAGGAGGGGGATAAGGTGACATCTTCGTGGCATCTGGGTTGTAGCTGCTCAGGGGCAATGACATTCTTTTACACTTTCTGTGTGTGTGTGTGTGTGTGTGTCTCTTACCCATGAGGTTTTGTATTGCAATCCTTTCAGGGTGCCAGGCGGTGGGGGTTCAACAATGGAAAAAACACATGTTGTCCTGCACCCCTGTGGCTTGTGACCTTTGGGATAGAAGAGACTCCCTTGGTCACGCCATCTATGTACCATCTGTGAGAAGAGCTGCAAGAATGCATGCACTGTAGGCACTGCCCTGGGAGCAACAGGGAAGGCTTCCTGCAGGAGGAAGGCATGTGTGAACCCAGCTTAGAAGAAATAACACCTTTCCATGGGTCAATAGAGTGCAGACAGGAAAGAACACCCCAGGCAGAGGAAGTGGCGTTGGCTTTTGTGACCTGAGGGCTCCTGGTGTATTCAAAGGCTTGATGGATATCCCAGGTCGCTCTCCTCTCTGTCCCTGGACTGGATGACACACTGGGCCCTCAGCAGGCACCTAGTTTGCTGGGTCGAACTGAACCCAGTCTTCTCTTCCCTCCTGTTGGCAGAAATGAGAGCCCCAGGCAGTATTTGAAAGGAGAGGTGACCTCATCTTGGTAAGCCCATCGGATCTTTTCTCATTCAGTTTATACTAATTACAATACTGATAGGTATCATATGTTGGCACCAGTTCTGTGCCAAAGTCTGAGTCCAGTGTTGTACTGTACATTTCAAACCTTGACAGCCATGCACCAAAGACAGTTGTGCTACCCCGTCTTGCACCTGAGGAAGCTATGAGATGGTGTGCACCGTGCAGTGGGACCGGGGCGCGCCTGCAGCAGGATTCCTGACTACCTGTCGTCCACGCCCTCCCCCTTCCACCTGCCCCTTGCTGACTGCATCTCTCCTGGAGGTCGGGAGTGGGGTGCTGAGGTGGGCGAGGGGGGTGGTTCCAGTTAACCTGCTCGAGTTAAATTTAGTTCCCATGGCTTCCTAATGAACGCCGTCCAGCAGGGGTCTCAGCAAGTTCCTTTACGGAGTAACTGACAGCCAGAGATTGCCGATACAAAGCAATCAATAAGGAGCCATGATGAGAGATCTAAAGTGAACTATTCGATGACAATATCATTTTCTTGTCTGCTTCCCTTATGCGAACTGACAGGAAGAGAGTTGACATGATAATTTTATAAAACTCTCTGACACTTCCTTGTTAACTCCCCTCCATTAGCTTAGTATGGTAATTGGCAGATACAGACTCACTGGGAAAGACTCCAGAAGGACTGAGAGGTGCTTTAGAGCAGGACACGGTACCCTGTGTCTCCTCGCACTCAGATTCCAGATCAGAGAGTCTCCGTGCAGTGTGATCAAAACTACTTGCTGTGGCAAATCTGGGAGTGGAGAATGTGGGCAGAGTAGGGAGAAATGGGCTTTCTACCTCCCATTCTTTGCCTTCTAGCTCCTGGTACACCTGCCTCCTCCCCTCACTTAAATGTTACCCATCCTTCGAAGCCCAGCCACAATTTGTTCACCCCATTCTCATTTCTCCTGTCTCTGAACACATGCTCAGAGGTGGAAACTTAGAGTTCACTGTTAAAATGTAGTGTGAGAGCAGGGCTCTGCCGTTTCTACTTCCCTGGGCAATCCTCTAGCTCAAACCCTTTGTTTTATGTTGGGAAGCCCAAGCCCAGAGAGGCCAGGGCTTCCAATGAATGAAACTACAAGTTGGTTGAGTCATTGGAATTGTTTCGTAAAATGTGGAGACCTCAGTGGAAGGGGACGAATTGTGTCCCAGCCCCAAATTCGTATTCTGCACTCAGAGTGTGACTGCATTTAGAGGTGATCCACTTGGAATGAGGTTCCTGGAGTGGGCCCTAATGCAAGGCAACTGCTGACTTATAAGAGGAAATTTAGATACAGACACAGAAGGAAGACCTGGGGGGAGAAAGGGGTCTTCCATTAACCAAGAAGGAAGGCCTGGAACAGATCCCTCCTTCAGGGCCCTCAGAAGGAGCCAAGCCTGTCCAGACCTTGAGCTCAGACTTTCAGCCTCCAGATCTGTGAGAAAAGAATCTTCTGTGGTTTATGTCCCTCTCTCTGTGGCTCTTCGTTATAGCAGCTCTAGCAGAAGAACACAATCAGCCAAGCAAGTCCTGATCATATAGCTAATAGCCATACCGATGCCTGTCCTACCTTTCACAGCATTCTCTGTTCTTGAGGGTCCTCCCTTCATCCCTCCCTCCCTCCCTCCCCCTCTCCATCCCCTCCCCTTCTTTCCTTCCTTTCTTCCTTCCTATTGACTGACCTTGAAGTGGAGGAAATTCACACTAAGTCTTGGGTCTCAACAGCTCAAGAAAATTGTCTTTTAGCGTCTGTCCCGATGGCAGCATTGTTCCTCCTGGTCAGAGCCTTACAGGCCTCAGGCAGTCTTGATTCCACATCATTTGTGCGACAAGGCAAGGCTGTACCTTGTCTCTAATAGCACATTACGACCACTAATCACAATTAAAAATAACGATGCCATCAAGATTATTCAAATCAGAGACAACCAATCTCAACTACCATTACTCGTAGATGGAATTATGGGTCTTTCTCTCTCTCCTGCACTTGTAAAGGACTCGGTTCTTTTCATGATTTCTCTGTCCCCCATCTGACTCTTGAATTACACTGGGAATTAACTTAATATGTAAAGTCACTTCTAAATGAACCCTGTTCTGCTACTTTTGCTTTGCCTGCCCTCAAGTCCCTGTATCTCCCTTGGTAGCCTTCAAATGTCGAGGCAGGGCATTCCGAGGCCAACATCTGGTATTGTTCTTGTAAACACATTTTTTTTCCCCCAGGTAGATGCTTCTCGGGGTGAGTCAGTGCTTTGCTCCGCTGGGTCATTTACATGGAAATGGCATTCTGCACTTGGTGCTTCCAATATGTAGGGTGTTTATTCTGAAAGCATCCAGGATTTTCTCATGGTATCAGATACAGAAGACAAAGTCAGTCTCTGTCTCTTGTCTATCTCTCTTTCCAGGTTTCTTGGGGGAGGGATAGGATCTCAAGAGAAGCTTCTCTAGACAGGTGAAGTTTTAACTGACACCTGAGGGATGGGAAGGAAGCAGATTTTAGGAAACTTGGGATGCATTTTCTGTGTTTGAGCAGCAGAGAAGTCTGGGTGCTGGGGTGTGGGGGGAGAAGGCTGAGTCGGTGGAAAAGAAGGGGCAGATGGTGCAACATTTTGCAGGGGCACGAAGAACGCTGGGTACCAGCTCCTAGCAGATAGAGTGCTGGAGAATTCATTGTCTGAAACACACACGCATATGTGGGTCACCCTTCCTACTGATGAGACAACAGCTCTCAGCGCAGGAGGAACGGTGTCCCCGGCCCTAGGAAGGAGAACTTCAGGTACTCAGTGCTGTCATCGATGGCTCAACGCAAGCCACTCGGGCTTAGTGTTTCAGAGCCACTGGGATGGGGATGCATCCTCCTCATAACCTCCTGGATTCCTTTACACCCAGTGTCCTTGCTTTTGATTTTCAGGTCTGTTCAGCCCTCACCTGCTCTGTTTGCTGCCTACGAACTTGGATCTCCTCTGTAGTGTCAAGGTGAAAAGACCACAAGACTGGGGTCCAGAAAATGTAAGTTTGAATCCTGGCTCTGACATTTACTAGACTCTGAGTCTCTGGGTGCTCAACTCTAAAGTGGGGCCAGCGGCGCTGTGTCAGGGAGGGTATTGTTGGCTGCAGGTCATGGGAAGCCTATATAAAGGCAGCTTACACCACAAGTCTGGGGCACGGTGGTTCTGGAGGTGGTGGATTGGGCAGCTCAGTGTTGTTATCAAGTAAGTAGTCAGGGTCCCCTGACTATAGATCCTGGCTTTCCATCTTAGGCTGGACCCCGCTGTGCTTTAAGATAGATGCTACTTATTTGGGTGTTAGGTGCAGATGACAACACCCAGAGGCAGCAAAGAAAACATCCTTGCTTTCTGTTTTGGTGAGTGAACATACCTTTGTCAGAAGCTTTGCAGTAGCAGATTTTCCACCATAGTTCAATGGTCAGGGCTAAGTCGCATGCTTGTATCTTGCCAGTGGCTTGAACCCACTGCCGTTGGCTTAGAGGAATCACGATTCACTGTTTGGGCTGGGGAAGAGCCCCAATCATCCAGGACCGCATGGAGGATGGTGAAGAAGATGGCAGCTCTCTTAGGAAGGAGGATGGCTGCTGGGTAGCTAACCAAGAGTGTGAGATAGTGCATTGTCCTGGAGGATTGCTGTAAGGACAGAGTGAGACGATGTAGGAAAGCCTGGTAGAGCATTAGACTCAGTAGGTGCTCGTTAAATGGCAGGGATCGTTATTATGGGTAATCTTCAGGGTTTCCTTCTTGAAAGCTTCTCCAGTGCTTTCTGGATGGAATGATTAAAGCCTCCATTAGTGTTCTCGCAGAACATTAAGCATGCCTTTATGTCGGGTGGTGCGAAGGCCATATCCAGGTTCAAACCATATGCTGGCCCTCAACTGACTTCTCACATAGTCGTGCAATTTGATGTTTAGTTATGCCTTTCTCTTATGTCCCAATACTTGGCATGCACTGGGTGCTCAATTAATGTGCTCTGACCTGAACATGACCGTGTTGAATTCTGAAAGGTGAGGAGACAAAGGGAAGAGCACCCCTCATGGAGTGAAGACCCAACCTCATTGTGGTCATATGAGTGTAAGAGCCTCGAGCAATAACTCGGTCACACTTAACATCATGTTTTCCAACTCTGCTCTTGCCTTGGCCAAGCATTTCTGGCATTGATTCTTCTTATGAGGGATGAATAGGAGACATGACTGTGTCTTCTCTTACTCACCTTTCCCTGCCCCACTGGCTGGTTTTACAATATTGGCTTTAATGTGATCGCTATTATAAAATCCAGTAAAGGCAATTTAAAAATAGGTGTTTATTAAAAAAGAAAAGGCGACAAATGATAAAATATCAGGAATGGAAGGTGGGTGGATGGGCCTTCCAAGGCAGGTGAGCTCTGTCTTTGATCAGCCATGCCCCCTGCCTCCATGCTGGACGTACCAGGCTGGACACAAGGATTCCAGGGAGACACAAGGGGCAGGGGCCACTCTGATGCCGCCATGCCTTCTGTCTCGTGTTTCTGTCTCATCACGTGGAGTAACCTTCTGTACGTGGCTGACTGAGAGTTCTGTTTTCCTTCCAGGGGATCAAATTGAGGTCTGCGAAGCATTTTATTTACTTTTTTTTCTTACATCATATGAATGGAATCAATAAACCTTCTGGATAGAATCCAAGCTCTTCTGCACAACACAAGAGGAACTCTTCCTCTAGCCTCAGCACCCATAGGTCTCATAAACCCAGTGCACACATGAGCTGTAGCGAGCATTTTCTGCTGTCCTCCGCATCCTGCATATGTTGATGCCTCCACCTGGAACATGTCCCAGAACCTTTGGGGGGCATTCATGTCTGGCTGATTCTATCTCATACTTCACGTCTCTGCTCTGATGTCACTTTCCCTGGGATGCTGCCCGTGACCCTTCTTGTGGGATTAGGAATCCCAACCTGAGGCTCTCCAAACCTTCACCTCTTGTAGCAGATTTAGGACACTGTTCTATACTTGTCTTTTGCTCTCCTGTCAGCTAAGCTCCTTATAGGCAGGGACCAGATTGTATTCCTTCTTAACTCTCTGGCACCAGGCACTGGGCCCTGCACTGAGCAGGGGCCCCGTCAATGATTGTTGAGTGAATGTACAAGGTCATCGGCATGAGTGAAGGATGGGGGTCTGGAGCGGTTCCTCTGGGAACACATCTTTGTGGTTATTTTCCACACGGAATCAGGCAAGGAGAAGCCACCTGTCCCTCTGACTCTGTTCCTGCTCAGGCATTCCTCCGTTTCTCTCACCGAATGGATTTTAAGCATCTGTTCTGTAGCAAGCGCCACGTTGGGCAGCAGGGACATGGCACACAGGACAGATGCGGTGCCTGGCTTCGTCGGACTTCTTCTAGGAGCTGGTTTCTATTCGCTACTCCGTTGCCAGTGTCTGCCATGGTATTTGGCATTCACTAAATTGAGTAGAAAAGCAAATGGTTTCAGGGCACACACACATCAGGACGGCTTCTGCGGGGGAAAGAGCAAATGGTCTTATTTCTCCTAGAGGAAGAGGGCTTTCGAGGGAGAGACGAAGTCGCACCATGGACGCAGGTGTGGAGACAGTGGGGTCACTATGGTGATGTCACAGGACGTGCCTGGGGATCCGGGCTCATTTCTAGCATGACGGCATCCCTGACGGTCACTGTGACCTCTTTACACGTCCTTTTCTACATCTGGAAAATGGGGATGACAGCAGAGCCCAAGCTCATCGTGTGTGTGAGAAATCAGTGAGCCGGGTGGCCCCAGGCTTCCAGCCTAGAGGGAGCCACTGATTCAGTGTGGGCTTATTCTGAGGGTGAGTGGAGGCTTAAAATGACATTGGGCCTGGGAATGGCAGAAAGTGGTGTGTGTGTGTGTTTGCATGGACATGCATGCACATGTGTGCGTGTGGTGCAAGGGGACGTGTATGCCTCTGTTCCTGTATTTGCATGGGTGCAGGGGTGTACACACACACGTGCATGTGTGGTGTGTGTTGTGCAGGCATGCATTGCGTGCACATCTGTGGTGTGTGTGCAATGTATGTACACACGTGCACTTGCACAGGTGTGGTGTGCGTGTTGTGTGCACACGTGTGATGTGTGTGGTGAGTGTGCACATGTGGTATGCATGTGTTGTGTGTGCTGTATGCACACCAGTGGCGTGTCGTGTGCATATGTGTGATGTGTGTATCATGTGCATTGTGTGCATGTGTGTGATGTGTGTATCATGTGCATTGTGTGCATGTGTGTGATGTGTGTATCATGTGCATTGTGTGCATGTGTGTGATGTGTTGTGCGCATGCACGCACACATGTATGTGTGGTGTACGCTGTGTGTCGCACACGTGTGTGCGTGTGCACTCACTGGTACTGGCGAGGTGGGACAGTGGCGAGGGCTCGGGCTGCTGTGTTCCTGGGCTGCGGCTGGCCTCAGTCGGAAGCCACTGAGGATTACACACGGGGGCGTGGCCTGGGCTGTCTGTCCACGTAAGAGAGGAGGACTCCCTACCCTACACAGTGGCAGTAGGAATCCTTTGAGAAGGAGGAAAAGAGTCTTAAAGAACAGAGTGGTTGAGGAAGACGGAAAACAGAGAAAAGGCAGGAGTGAATGGCCGCAGCATCTGTGTGGTGCCAGTTCTCGGTCTGCGTTTGCGAGGAGTCCCCGCGTGGGTGTCGGGGCTCTGGAGGCGGGAGGGGTTGTCACGGTGATTTGCGGGGCTCCCTCCCTGGGGCCTGGTTGAAGAGGGAAGCATAAACTCAGAGGTACCCTCCCTCAGACCAAAGAGTCAGGGTCTGTGGACGGGCTCCTCAGGGCGCCCCCGAGGCTTGGGGCTGCCCTGTCAGTTTCGGGGACCCAATGCAAGAGCAGCCTGCCCTGGGGGTGGTTCGCCGCCGCCTCCGGACATCCCGCTGATCTCTGCAGCCTTTCCCTGCAATGCCACAGGCAGGTCGACCAGCCCAGCCCTGCCCCCTTCCCTTCTGGCAATCCATCCAAGGATATTTGTCTAGCTTTAATTTATTTTTTAAAGTAGCTTTATACGCCTGTTAATAAAAGGAAAGCTTGCTCCTTGCTGAACTGTCACTCAGCCTCTGCTTGTCTCCGCTCGCCTGGGAAACTCACTGGCAACAATGCTGCCTCCTTTCTCCCTGCACATAAAAAGGCTTATAGGTCTCCAGTTCCCCACAACTCAGCCCCAAGTAGCTCTCACTTGACAGTCTTCAGAAATCAACGCCGTTTCCCCTTCTACCAAGCTGCCCGCCCGTGCAAGGTCAGCCTGTGTGGCGGGAAGGAGCCGAGTGTTTGCATCTCACTGGCCGGGGCTGGGCTCTTTCTCCTTCAGAGGACACCTCCATCTTGGGGAGGCTTGGAGACCTTTCGGGGTGTGACAAGAAGCTGCTCCTTGTCAGATAGTCCTGCTCTGGGCTGAGCAGCCACGGGGAGCTCGGATGTGAGAGAGGAGCCTGGATGTTGGTATCCCCGTCTCCATTTTATTTCAGGGCAGGATCCTGGGAAGGATGGTCCTTGTGTGCCCAGTCCCTGAGCTGCATGCCTCCAGCGGGCACAGCTAGCCGGGCTGTGCCTGCCCTCCCCACGTTCTCCCTGTTTGTGCGTCTGCGGCTGGAGGACTGGGGTGTTTGCTGCGCCCCCAGCATCAAGAAGGGTGGAAATCGAAGCAAGTGTAGGCTTGTTTTTTCGCTGGTCCAGGAGCTACTGTCTCCTCTTCTCCTTCTCCTTCTCCTTCATCATCATCTTTTCCTCCTCCCTCTCCCCCTCCCCCTCCTTCTCCTCCTCCTGCTCCTTCTCCTCCTCCTCCTCCGCCTCCTCCTCCTCCTTCTTCTTCTTCTTCTTCTTCTTCTAGATTTTATTTATTTATTAGAGAGTGAGAGCATGCATGAGCTGGGGGAGAGACAGAGGGAGAAGCAGACTTCCCACTGAGCAGGGAGCCCAAGGACGGAGGGCTTTATCCCAGGATCCTGGAATCATGGCCTGAGGCAAAGGCAGATGGTTAACTCATTGAGCAGCTCATGTGCCCCTGGAGTTGCTTCCACAATGGGAATTCACCCTGTTCAGTGTTTGTTTGTTTGTTTGTTTGTTTTTTAAAGATTTTATTTATTTGACAGATTAAAACACAGCTAGAGAGGAAACACAAGCAGGAAGAGTGAGAGAGGGAGAAGCAGGCTTCCCACCCAGCAGGGAGCCTGATATGGGGCTTGATCTTGGGACTCCGGCATCGTGACCTGAGCTGAAGGCAGATGCTTCACGACAGAGTCACCCAGGCGCCCCACCCTGTCCAGTTTTGAGCTTATTGTAGTTATGTGGAGTTTTGCCCCAAATGTCATTGTCAGAAGTGACAGGGATATTAGTGACCACGGTGGAGTCTTCTGATTTCATGAGGCCCTTCGTTGGTCAGATTTCTTCTTCTTTTTGGTCAAACTTGTGGATCCCTGGCATCGCCTTGGGGGGAGGGCGAGAGGGAGGGGGCCGGGGCCATAAGGTATGGAGTGTGCCTTGTGCCAGGCTCTGTGTGGGGGATTTCCGTCAGTCACTCTGAGGATGGCGTAGTCACTATCCCTAGCCTCTGTGAGACCGAGACCACTCTGTAGCCAGCACGTGCTGGCGGATGGAATTGGGTTTGGAGTTGAGGACAACTATCCAAGTGAGAAGTCTAGCAGAGCTCAGAGCAGAAGATCCGTAAATACCAGCATGTTAGTCTTCTTGGGGTTTCTCTTTTTTTGGTACACCCACCGAGTTGGCTATAATGAGAAGAAGAATAATTAGCGAAGTTCCGACAGGTTGGTTTGAATCTGTCTCCCACCCCTCATTCAAATTTGTATTCAGCACCTTCTGTATCACATGCTTTCTGTTGTGTGAAAGAGACAGACAGGTTCCTGCCTATGTGAGGCTTCCAGTCGGGGTCTGCCCTGTCTAGATGGCAGCCACCAGCCACATGTGGCTTTTCACCATGTAAACTGTGGCCCGGGAGCTGGAGGAATGGAATCGTTGGTTTTCCTTAACTTTAAAAACTACGACCTGATTCAGTTATCAAACAACTTACATGAATATTTACAACAACTTGTTAGTTTATCAGCTGTAAATTTTACCAAAGCTAATTACAGATCAACTATTTCCAGGGAACATGTAGCATCTGAATTGAGATGCTCTGTAAGTAGAAAACACACCCTGCATTTCGAAGACTTTGTATGAAAAAGCATGTAATGTCTTTCATTATTCGTTTTGAAAATACTGGTTTCACATTGAAGTAATAGGCTGCAGATATATCGGGTTAAGATGCATTTATATGCGTTCTACCTCTTTCTTTTCAACTTTTTATTTTACTTATTTTTTAAGGATTTATTTATTTGTTTGAGAGAAAGACCACGAGTGAAGGGTGGGGCGGGGCAGAGAACAAGAATCTCAGGCAGATGTCTGGCTGGGCGTGGGGCCGGATGCGGGGCTTGATCCCACCACCGGTGACATCATGACCTGAGCCGAAACCAAGAGTGGGATGCTCAACTGACTGAGCCACCCTGTCACCCCATAACGCCTTATCTGAATCATCCGCCTCATTGGCAGAGTCTGCCTGGAGTTTCTCTCTCCTTCTCTCTCTGCTACCCCACCTCTAAATAGATAAATCAATCTTTAAAAAAAAGGTGTATAAAACCCTTAAAACAGGAGCACCTGGGTGGCTCAGTTGGTTAAGCGACTGCCTTCGGCTCAGGTCATGATCCCGGAGACCCGGGATCGAGTCCCACATCGGGCTCCCTGCTCGGCGGGAAGCCTCCTTCTCCCTCTCTCACTCCCCCTGCTTATGTTCCCTCTCTGGCTGTGTTTCTCTCTGTCAAATAAATAAAATCTTTAAAAAAAAACAACAACAAAACTCTTAAAACAATGCCTGGCATATAATAAGCATTATGTAAATATATGTTAAATCTTAGGAAAAAATACATTTGTGCTCTCCCTGCCCACCCCCATGCCCACCCCAAATTTAGCCAATATTAGGATCCATTGTGATCCCTTCCATCCTTTTGTCCTGGCCCCTATAATCGTGTGTAGATTTTGGTAATTGATTGTTTTATCAAAATGTGATCATATTATATACATTAGAACATGATTTTTTTTTTCTTGCCATACCTGGATTGTGGAATCTTTCTCTGCCAAGTTAATTGCTGTCTGCAAATGACTTCATGACAATTCCTTGGCAGAAATGTAAACTCTGTATATGACTATTCCCCTACTAATGTCCATTTTGTCTGTCTGTCTCCTGGCAGCTCCTAAGCATTAACATGTTCTCCTGGAAAGGCAGGGAGGAGTCCGACCTGATTAATTCTACTTCCCAACCGGAGTAAGCTTTGGGGGCTAAGCACAGATTCAATGCATATGGCGAGAGGTTCATTTTGAGTTAAGTAACTCTCTGAAATCACCCAACAGTTAGATAATTGACCCAATTTAATTTTCCTACAGAAGGAGGACCGCTGTTTTGTCTGCTTGATCTGTAGGTACATCACTATGTGTATCACACACCAGTTGGCTAAGTGTGAAGCTGTTATTACTAATTAAAATCACTTCCCCAAGGAACTTCACCTCCGCCACTTCACTAGCCCACCTGCCCACTTTACCCAGGGTTCACCCCTTTAGGAACGGTTCATGAGAGCCAAAAATCAATAGCTCAATTAACAATCAGGATCAGGGCTTCTAGGCAACTGAGATTAGGATCAATACCTTATGTTCAGTGAAATTAAAGGCAGTTGTTAAGTCAAGTGTTTAAAAGCTACAGGCACAAACGTGGGGATATCCATCAAAACCCGTGGGGCTCTTTCTCTGGCAAGATCAAGAAGTGCATCTTTCTTTGCCCCATCTTCCACATGGAGGGGTGCCTAATGAAGCGGGTCCATCTTCACTGATTCTTTTCTGAGAGAAATCCCCGGGCCCTGGGACTACCATGAGCATCTGAGCTGACTTGAGGGGAGACTCTCACTCTCTTTCATTAAGAATGATGCCACCAAGGCAGACAGTCCAGAATCCTCCCCAACACGTGTTGGGAGTAGAGCAAGTGAGGCTTCCCGCATCTTCGGTTTGTTTCATCTGCCCTGCATCATGAACATTTAATCATTCACCTAACATTCAGGGAGCACTGACTGTGATCTTCTAAGCTTGACTTGTAGACTTTCCATGAGTCGAACCCATCTGTGGTTCTAGTGTTATTACTTAGAGGAGTTAGGATATTCTAGAACTGAAATGATAAATAGGGCCGGATGTATGATGGAATCACATAACAGGTGTCTGTCTGCTCTCTGATGATCCTTGGTGGGTATTCCTGCTTTCATTACATGGCCTAGACATTAATCAGCATCTGAGCTGCAAGAAAGGTTGGGAAGTTATGGCCTATTAGGATGCCCAGGAAATAAAAGAGGGGAGAACAGATCTGGGGGCTCAGCTAGCAGTGTCTGCCTTGTTAGTATTACCTCCCTTTGTGGATACCTGTAATTAGACCTGCCCATCATGCCTTCCCTTTCTTTTGGTGCTAGAGTTTCTCTTTCCTTTAGGGAACTCACATACCCTGGCCCAAGGATGTTCTTGCGAACGAAGTTGGGCTCCTTGGGTTATTTCTATTGGATCTATCAATCAAAGGCGATCGCTTTCCATTGGAGTTACTAAGCTGGTAGGATAGGAGTCTTAGGCTGTCTTGTACATCATACTTACAATTTAAATAACATGTACCTAAATCAGAGAGGGACCCTGTCCCGTAATATCTCCTGTGCTTGCTGAAGTGAAAGGTGGGTCCTTGGATCCAGTTGTGCCTGAAGCCAGTTATCTCTGGACTTTTCCAGAAAAAAGGACCGATAAATGTTTTTAAGTTCCTTGACCCATGTGGGCCACTAGGCTGACTGGACATAAACTCTTCTTTGATCATGACCTATTTCTATTCAATGAGAACAGAAATCTCAATGGAACTGAATATAGTCTTTCTTTCTTAAGATGGTTTTTATTTTGATTTCTACCAGGAGTAGCTGCAAGAATATTGATCAGTGTCTTCCCATCATACACTAGTTATAAACATGAGACACTCTACCTCCACATACTGTGTTTTGCACTTGCTGTTTACCTTTTTGGAAACTTTCCCCTTCTACATCCACTGGACTTGTCTTCATCTTAAATATTAATCTAATTCAGTTCTCTTCAACGCCTTCAATAGAAACAGGCTGTCTTTGATGGGCCAGATGACTTGCTGGGCACTGAGAAACAGAGATGAGTGGGAGAGGAGCTTGTGGTCTGGTAGAGAGACAGTCACAGACACAGGGACCATATAGAGAAATAACAACCAGAATAGTGAGGATTTGTTGGGGACTTCCTATGTGTCAGGCACATAGTTTCCAACTTTTCCGTGTCCTCACAGTGGCCCATGTGCTACTATAATTCCCATTTCACACACAATGAGCCTGGGGTGCAGAGAGGTTATAGAACTTACTGGAGATCCCTTAAACAGCCGGAATTTGAACTTGGGGTATCTGACTCCGAGGCTGTCATTCTCAACCAGTGTGGACAACTGTCTGTTTGAATGCTAGCACAGGTGAGTGACTGGCTGATATGGGGAAGGGTGATCAGGGCATGAGGTGGTGCTCGCTACCATCTCTCTTGCTTCCTCATGAGCTCCCTGATTTGGGAACAAGATCTCATGGTCTCGATTTCCCTTACCTTCAGCCTCAGTGTGCCTAGTGCATAGTCACCCTCTTTATCCAGGGTTGAACAGAAGTTCTAAACACCTCTGATGGAAAAAACGAATGCATGGTGGTAGACAGAAAGATCAAAAAACATGCATGGTCTTTCTCGACCACTGTGAGCTCAACCATCCTGGAATCTTCAGATTTAAGAGGAATGCTGGGCATTAAGATATGGCATGGCTGGTTTCTGAAGGTAACTGTGACTAGAATGGACATTCATGCCCAGGTTCCGTGGACAGGTCAGGGTCCATCCAGGGACATATCCTCTTCAAACATCAGCCATTGTGGGCATGATACGTTGGATCCATGGCCATGTGTCTAAACAAGTGGGAGCTAGCCTTTATTAACACATAAGCACTTTACGGGCCTTATTACTTCATCATCAAAAACTATCATTCTGTCATTACTCTGTGGTCCATGCTTGGAGGAGGAGGACCTTGAAGGCCAGGCATACCTCCATTGACCCAATAATGTTATACAACAAAATCTGCAACACATCATCATGCAAACAAGAAAGGGCTTAGTGCTCAGGCATCTAGGGGTCACTTAAGAGTTGGCTAGGTGGCTCTGATGATCTTTGCTGGGAATCAGCCAGCCATTGGCTGATCCAGGTTGACTTTAGCAACTTGTCTGTGGTCCATATGCCTCTCATTTGGCACCAGGCTAGCCCGGGTATGTTTCTAGGGTCATGACTGAGGCACATGCCCATTTCAAGACTGCAGTGGCTCATGTTTGCTCACATCCTATTGACCAAAGCAAATTGCATGACTCAGCTCAGCTTCACCAGGGTGAAGGGGCAGGGTGGGAGGACATTGCAAAATTATGTAACAAAGGGTGTGCCTATAAGAAGGGGTGAAGGGTTGGGGCCATCTCTGCATTTGACGACAATACCCAATACACGTGCATTGTATAAATGACCAGTGGACCCACAAGGCTCTGAGAAGTTACAGAAGAGCTTGGGGTTACACTGAGCTGTGCAGTGAACCCAGCAAGGATGAATGACACCAGTGGGTGGCTCTGGAGACCGCTAGAGGTCTGAGTCGCCCTCTCTCCTCTATCCTTTCTCCTGGTGTTAGCTTCTCCATCCAGGGACCAGAGCCGTTGGTCCTAAACTCAAACCAAACCAGCAAAGCTTCTGTCCCTGGGAGAGAAGACATAGCAACAATGCCTACCGAGTGAACAGCAACTGGTTTCAAAGCCTCAAACGAGTCTATCTTTTTCTTCTTCTATTAAGACAAGTTTTGAAAGACAAAATCTATGTGTGTTCGTTATCTATAAGATCGCCAGGGAGAAATGCCCAGCAAGTCAGATGAAAATAATATATAACCTACAAATAGCATCTGTTAATACTTACGTGTATTTCCCTCTACCTATTTTCATTATTATTATTTACAAAATTGGAAGGTGTTTTTGATGGGGAATTTTGGCTTAAACATAGCTCTCCACCATTCAAAGCCCGTTGAAAATATTATTTCCGGTAACTGCAGAATATCCTTCTGTACCGGTCACACTGTAATTCATTTGCCCAATTGTTAGTTGAATATTTATACTGTTTTTAACTTTTCCCTGTTATAAATAAATAATACTGGGATTCCTAACTTGTAATTTCGTATCTCTTTTCCTTATGAAAATGACAAGCGACTGTATATAAAAATTTTGAAAAAGGAATGGAGTTTTCAAAATTTTGAAAAAGGAACAGAAAATACTACCCCCATCAACACCATCAAAACCCTTGTAACTATTCTACCTTTTCTTCTAGTCTTTTCTTTCACGCATAATTGTATGCTCACCTTTTCCTGACTATAAAAATAAAATGCGATGACAGCGCCAAAAAAGCAGGAACAAAAATCATCTCTGATTCCACCGGCTGAAAGCAATCACTATTAACCTTTTGGCCTCTTTTCCTTCTCCTTCTTATTGTTACTAATTATTTCTTATTATTTTACATGACTGAGATCAGACTATATCTGCAACTGTTTTCTTCTTGCTTTTGCTTAATACTGTATTGGAGCTTTCTCCTTGGGATGAGGAGATTTACAAGGTAATTTTGAAGGATTGTTTAAAGAAAGCATTAACTATTACAACCTAATATTTTCCTGATTGCATGCTATCCCTTCGAATAGATGGGTCACGATTAATTCAACATCCCCCGTTGAGGGACAGGGTTAGCTATTATGTCTTGCTGCCAGATTGCCTGATTGGATCTACTGGATGTGGGCCGGAAGTATGCGACCGTCTTAAAGGCTTCTACATGGACATGTTTCTATTCAGTAGACATTGCTAGCATGCGGGCCATACCATACTGTGTCCTGATCTTATTTCGCTTTATTCTTTAAAAGATGTTATTTATTTATTTGGAGGAGAGAGAGAAAGAGAAAGAGAGAGCGTGAACAAGCATGGGGGGGAGGGGCAGAGACAGAGGGAGAAGCAGACCTCATGGTGCAGGGACCCCAATGCCGCGTTCAGTCCCAGGACCCTGGGGATCATGCTGCACCCTGAGTCTAACTTCCCTTCTTAGCATCAACATTTCCTCCTAAACATTGATGGCTTTGAAGGAAGGGGCACTCACACACATTTTGTGTCCCCAGGCCAGTGACCGTCCCCCAAACTAGCTTTGGTATCAATTAGTAGCAAGAGCATTGACTACGGTTCCAGACAGCCTGGGTCCTCATCCCGATGGATGCCTTTCGGCAAGTTCATGCAGGTCTCTGTCCTTCGGTTTCCTCATTGGATACAGGGCGACCAGGGGACCACCACCCCTGCCTAGGGTTTGTGAGGACTCAGTACCTGGCTTCTAGCACTCTGGGAATATAAGCTTCCTTTGCTCTTTTTGAACTGAAGGAGTCTGTGTGTAGGTTAAAAGCACTAGTCTTCAGAATCCCGCAGCCTGAAGTTCTGTGCAGCTTTCAGCCATAAAGAGCTTCAGGTGAGGGGCGCCTGGGTGGCTCAGTTGGTTAAGCGACTGCCTTCAGCTCAGGTCATGATCCCGGAGTCCAGGGATCGAGCCCCGCGTCAGGCTCCCTGCTCGGCGGGAAGCCTGCTTCTCCCCCTCTCACTCCCCCTGCTTGTGTTCCCTCTCTCTCTGTGTGTCTCTCTGTCAAATAAATAAATAAAATCTTAAAAAAAAAAAA